>OMLF01050119.1:62908-74612 GCA_900302615.1 Holocentrus rufus
TTTTTCATACTTTTTCATGCTTTTGGTGCAAGTTCAAAAATATCAAGACTTAAATATTAGCATTTTTTTTAACTCCATACACGTCTAGAAACCCATATCAGTGTGGGAACACTTCCCATCAAAATAACATGACTGCAAGAGCAGATTAAAATGGAAACATACCGAGGTGAGATTAGGTATCAGAGCTGGTAACAGTGATAATCATATTTACTAGCCAGATTTATTTGGAACCAGACTTTCTCTTTTCTGAAGCCTCTGAGGCCGAGCGCAGTGGCTGTGGAGTCAAATCTCAGGATCGATACAGAGGATCACTTAGCAGACGACGGAGGAAGCGACTCCCTTGGGGAATTATTGCCAGGAAGAACTCTAAATAGTCTCATCATCGGCTCCGGTGTCTCTAAGAGCCTCAAAACAACTGCCAGGAGTCAGACAGGGTGGATGTTTCACCTTACTGAGCCGAAAATATATGTAGATAATTCCTGTTTTTGTGCATTTAAATTTGTGCATTTTTTAATATTCTATTCATTCATGCATGGCAGTGGCACTAAACAGTCTGATTGAGATCCTTTTAAATAAGGTTTCTCTTTCTTGATATGACTGCAATTCATTACATATAATAACTTGAAGAGTGCACTCAGTAGAGTGCAGATCTCCTCCAGGTGTGTGTGGGGATTCAATGTATATATAAAGTAGACAGCAGTTATTTCTTTGTGCCACAACTGTTTGTAGAGAAGGCGAGAGAGGTTTTCCATGATGGCTTTGATTTTGTCCCTCGTTCAAAAACCTGAGACGATTAGGCAAATTAGTCCGCTGATGTTGACGTCTGTTTTACACTTCATTTTTTACAGTCGTGAAGCATCAGGCTATTTAACCTATTTATTTTAACCCCCACTTGTTGACAGATTACATCAGCTTCTGAAACTGTTCTCCCTTGTGTCTGCTCTGTGTTCTGTTTACCTTCTTCGTCAACAGTGTGTTTTGTAAACTCGCCCAGAAAACGCAATGCATGTCCTGATTTTTCTGCCTGCCTTTGGAGCGAACATAGCCACAATAGGATAAAAAAAATAGACTATTAGGCTAATCGGTCCAGTAGTATGAGGAAAGAGAGAAAGAGAGCAGTGATGGTCGAGTGAGCTAGACAATGAATGGAGTGAAGGAGTGGAAGTAACATTTTTGAAAGTTTTTAAATCACTGCAACCACAAGAGGTTCTTCCTCATACAGTCATAGCGGCACAATTTTTTTTAGGCTGATAGGCCCAGTAGTTTGTGAGATTAGCCGTGGACAGATGCACACACAGACACACCCGACCATATGCATGATCTCCTGGCAGAGATAGTAATTAATAGAAATACATCACTTAACACATTTTCATTTGCTTTGTTTTTAAATCTAATGATGTGATTATTTGTGAAGGGCTACATGCAATAATATTGATTTGTTGCTTTATAGTTAAGACCTATTTGTTGAGCGCATCTGTGCCAGGCACTGCTAAAAAAAATCTAATGTAATTGTCTGTTTAGATAAGCACCACCATACAACATAATGGTGAAATGTAATTATTCACTTGTGTATGCACGATCTGTTAGAATAATGCTCTATTATTTACTAAAATGTCATTAGTCAACAAACACACACACACACACACTTATGTTAAAATGGTCTATTTTCTGTTTATTTGTGAACAGGAGCTGGCCGAAGGCTGAGAGGAGCAGAGCATGGCGCAGAGGATGACTCAGTGAGTGACTTTAAGTCTTTTAGTTAGTTTTCTTCATTGGGTACTGATATGTTTCTGCACTTCAATTAATTTAAAAATGGCACAATGTTAACATTCATCATTTTACCAAGCTATACTGTCCACCAAGTTATTTCTGCTACACACACACACACACACACACACACACACATACAGATATGTATGTATGTGTGTATATATAATCTCATTTTATCTCACCGCAGGTTGCAGGTGTTGAATGAAACTTTTCAATGGCGCGTTTAAGTTTTGTTTTTTTAAGTAATTTTATCCCTATTTTTGAATGGAAATTAAATTACTAGTATTTGTATTTGCATTTTCTGTCAAGAGTGGAAGTGCAGTGATTCGGAATCAAACACTTAACATTGATTCAATCAATGTTAATCTAATGTAACTGCACTTTCACATTACACAATGGAAGTCTGGAGGAATTGAAACACAACACTTGAATAGAAAAGGCAGACGAAAGTGAGGTTGTTATAATTAAAAAAGTAAAAAAATTAATTAAATTAAAAAAAAACTTGGTGTTTACTTGTTTGCAGTCATAGAAAAAGTAAGTTGCAACAGCTTGCAAAACAATATTTTTCACAAGGTGTGAAAAACAATGGACATTATGAAAGATGACAATCTACTAACAATAAAGATTTCTTTCCCCCATGTAATGCATGACATGTTGCCTGCTGTTTTAAATCACACTTTAAACATAGCCTGTTGGTTAATGCACCATTACATCTCTGTCGTTCAGCAGTCTTCAAGCTGAAAGATGGGAAGACTTCATTGGCTTCATTGGCTTAATCTGGCGTAATGAACATGTGGCAAAACAGAATTACATCTTGATTAAAAAATTCATTCATCTTTGCCTCACTCATTTACTTTTAGTTTAGGCCAAGAGTTTTCATACTAACTACAACTGACTTAGCAAAGTAGCTATCATTGTAGCAAAGATAAAGAGAAAAAGAAAACAGAAAAAACAAACTCATAGTGGCATGTCTCAGGCTTGTGCAAGAATCTTCTATTTCATTCTTTCTAAAGTTTTTTTGATGTAATTTTAGATTATGTCAGGTACTAAAATTATCACATATCAAGAACCTTATGTTTCAAACTCAGAGCCTATCAATGCCAACTTTGGCTCAGCAAAACCTTGTTATCCCTTGTTTTAAGACTGGAATTTCTCCAAGTCCTCTATTGTTTGTGCCACAGGTGTGGCTATACAAGATTACAGCAACAGTAATAGGCTGATTTTCTAGCGGCAGAAGAACAAAATGTGTAATGCCTACTGTGTAACTCACCATTTTCCCCCCATTACAAAAAATACGGAACCAAGTGAGGAAAATGACTTGACTGACTGACTCAAATTCGATGATGTCACTTTGAGTAAATATCATAAACAAATGTTCTGTATATAGACAATGTGTCAGAGTAGCTGTTAGTAACCTTGTATCTGCGCTCCAGATATGTGACGAGCCATCTCAGTTCATAGAGGGAGAGAGACCACGTCCTCAAGGATCGTCCCCTGTTGAGGAGTATCCCGAAAAATACACGGACAGCGATAAGGAGGTACAAAGCACCACCTCATCAATGACTCATCTGTCTCTTTTGGAGAGGCATCAAATAAATAAAGTTAGAGATGCTTGTGACCAAAAACTTTCTCAACTGAATACATGGAGTAGAGGAAAATTGGATGGGGGAGTGAATGCAATTCCCTCCCAAAACAAGTTGCACTGAGGTGATCTTGAGCAAGACACTAAATGAAAGGTGCAACCACACCTACAGTAGGTTTTCTTTGGTCCAAACCATTGTGGAAAAGTTTACTTCATTCAATTTTGTGCATGGCTATTTAAAGCTTGCACTTCTCAATTATAAGCAAACCAGGGCTTATAATCAAACGGTGCAGAGTTCTGATAGACTGATCCCATGTTAAGCATTTTGGCAGTGGGGTTTCTAGTCCCTTCCCCTAGCTTTCACTCTTTCTCATAATTTCCATTCTCTGATATTCAAAACAGTCAAGGCACATGAAGAGATAGCTGAATATGAGCATCAGTCCAGACTGTGGTTTGTTCTCAGATCAGGAACTGCTGGCTATCAGGTGTCAACATCTCTTACCGTCTATCCATAAAACCTTGCATTTTGTGGTTATTTCCCGTAGTTGCTTCATATTATGTAACAAACTGCACTGCACTTCTCTTGGGAGAGGACCGATACCTGCATTTTCAAGGATCCTTGTTGTGGTTATTTTGGGGAAAGCCCAAAGTTCACACAGACCGCTCCAAACATGCTTGGTGTGAATGCACCCCCAGTTCCCAACTGCTAAGGTGGAGTTTCTCAGTCCCAAGCATAAATGTGTATATGTATGTAACCTCCCCCATCCATGAAACGACTCAATGAGCTTGTTGCTAGAAATGAAAGAATGAATGTCTTTGTCAACTTAACCTGTTCAAAGAATTAAGCTCTTACCGCATCTCTGACAGCAGTTGTAATTTTTGACTACCACAGTTTGGTTAGAATTTTAAAAGCTTTTTGTGTTTGTTTTAGGGTGAAGTGGAGCATGACCCACTCCACAAAAGTGGGACTCCAAAGAAAGGCAAAAAGTCTGGGATTGGGTCCTTGTTTGACAAGCGCTCAACTCCAAAGATGAGTAAACTGAAAGTAAGAAATTCATACATTATCTTCTCCATAGTTGTAAATGCACCGAAGTTGTGTTGCTGCAGGAAGTAGCATAGCTGAAGGTGAAATGATTATTCTTTCTATGCTGATGTATTGGCAGGAAGTTCACAGCCCGGAGTCAGAGGTGATAGTGAAAACAGCAAAAGATGGATGTGCAGAGGGTCTTGTTTACAGTGGAGGGGGAAAGGAAGGACTCTTCATTAAGGAAGTGGTGCCAGAGTCACCTGCCTCAAAAAACCTGAGTGTTAAGGAAGGTACGGTAATACTCCGAAATTGAACAGTACTGACAGATGTTTTTCAGTGACAGTGTAAACTAAAAATACCACCTCCATAGTTGGAGAGAAATATTGGGCAACTGACATATTAAAGAAGCACTAAATATGTTGCCCTTGTAAATGATATAGCGCCCCCTTTCAGCTGTTGGCAAATCTAGTGGGACAAGTTTGTATGATGAATTTCATGCATGTATAAAATTCCATTACCTCATTCATTCTTCATTCAGTTTCTTTCACCAACCATTAATGTATGTGGTATTGTGTGTACATTTCAAAATATTAAATATTAAAACATAATACTAATAACAATTTAAACCATATTATATACAGTATGAAAGGAAAAAACAATTTTTTTGATGGTCAGCCGAAGAAGTACATTTTTTCTTTCTTTACAAATACCTGACTGAAATTGCTTCCTCATGATCATCTATGCATCATTAGAGTTAGAAACTCAGTTTAAGATTAAGACAGAAAAACCTCATGGACAAGTTGAAAAGTTTGATGACAGATCACACTTGCTTTTGATATTTATTTTACCATAAAAGCTGCTAGTAGCCTAAAGTATGTGGATTCAATTCAATCTTCAGTTGATTGAAGATTGAATTGATGCTATTCTCAGGTATATGCTTTTGATACATTTTTCTCTTGTTTGTACAGGTGATCAAATTCTGAGTGCCACTGTTTATTTTGACAATGTGACATATGAGGATGCCATTCAGATTCTGGAACATGCTCAGGCTTACAAAGTGAAGCTGTGCCTGAAACGCAAGCCAGACATCACTGAGAGTGAACCAGTCATCCAACACGAAGCCATCCCTGTAACTATTCTTAAGTTACCTCCTCTGACTCTTTTCAATAAGTTGTCTCAGGGGCTAAAACTGACATTTTACTTTTTTTGTTACTCCACAGGGTGAAGAGATCTCCGCTCCAGCGATGAGGGAGCCAGGAAAAACAAAAAGGCATGGCGATGCTCGTATTTCATGGCCGAAGTTTCCCTCATTTGGCAAAGGTCGGAAGTCACACTTTACAAGGTCTCACAGTTCCTCGGAGGCTGATGAGCAGAGGAAGCTGGAGCTAAGTCCCACCACAAGTGACACAGAGTCGCCAATAAAATCTCAGGAGGCTCTCAAGGGCAAGAAGAAGCATAAGGTAAAGCTTTCTGTTCTGAAGAAGAGGGGCCGCGTAAGCTCATCTGAAGACCAAGATACAGAAGCACCAACAACTGGGCCTATCAATGGAGTTGATGCTCACAAGACACAGGGGGCATCGTCTGAGTGCCTTGACAGCCCCTCAGGAGAAATGTCTCCACCTTGTGTTGAACCTGAAACAGTTCAACACAAGGTGGATCTCATCAATCTAGACAGCACCCTGAAAACGACAGATCTAACAGCTGCTCTGGCAGATCAACAAAGTCCCTCTGGTATGAAGTCCCCAGATGGGAAGAAAAAGAAGAAGAAAGAAAAGTCAGAATTAAAGATTAGGATTTTGGGGAAAGATAAATCACATAAAAAAGATGCGAAAGCAAAATCCTCACCGAAAAGACTGCAAACACTGGGTGCCAGTATTGAAATAGCAGACACAAAGGAAAACGAAAAGTCAAGCAACATCCCAAGTATTGTGTCACACACAGATCTAGAAGGACACCAAATACCACTTGATGCCGGTGACAGTTCAATGGTAATCTCTGCCGAGCCTCTGCCAACAAAGATGCAAATAAGTGTTCCTAAGGCTGACCTTTCTGTTGAAATGTCTGATGCAGGACTTATAAAAAAATCTCCAAAGAGAGACAAAGAAAAAACAAAGAAAGAAACTCTGAAACTATCAATGGACAGTAAAAACAAAACAGACACAAAGAAAAGTCCCACATTCAAATTGCCTAACCTAGGCTTTGCTGGCACTGCCACAACAGACACCATACAAAAAACAGATATAAATCTTGAAGAATGTAAAACTAACATAAAACAACCTACTACTGAGTGTACAGAAGTCAAAGAAGATCCTTATGATAGACTGTCAAAAAGCAGTCTTTCCAAAACACAACTTCCCAAACGTGAGGATATTGAGATACCAGGAATGGAAGCTGTATCATCTATGAAAACCACAATCCAAGGAATTAAAGAACCTAAAGCTGTTTTTCCTGGACATGTTGCAGAAATTCAAGCTGAAACTGTACAAATGTCAATTGATGTTGACAGTGTCAAAGAAGCAGTTTCAAAGTTGCCTGGATTTAAACTTCCTCAAGTTGACACAGCAGGAGTACCTATTCCTGAAGAAATTACTGTGATAGATGCAAATGCACAAAGAATATCAGTTAAAACCCCAACTAAAGTCCTAGATGCCAAAGCAAAACAAGAGGCACATTTCACTAAGTTTGACATAAAAGCCTCTCCAGAAATTTCTGGGACCTCAGTCAAACTTCCAAAGATCAAACCTGCTGATTTAAGTCCACATGAACCTATAAGGGAGACCAAAATAGATGATAAAACAATTAAAAAGGAATACACAGCAAAGGTGACACAAAGTGACCATGAGATCAAAACTGAACTCTATAAACGAGAGGATATAATAATACCTGGACAGGAGAGTACACAACAAGCATACAATTTAAAGTTACAAGGAACTGAGAAAACAAAGGAAACAGAGGGTATCCAGTTCGCATATGAATCTGGAACTATCAAAGGACAAGACAAAGAAATAACCAGCAAAACCGTAACACTTAGTCCTAAGGGATCAGATAAGAAATCAACAAATACAAAGATAACCATGCCAAGCTTTGGGTTTGCAAAGCCAGATATAAGATTCCCTGACATTGGGATTGGCCTGCCTAAACTAAATGTCTCTGAACAAAAAGGTGATGAAGTCAAAGAAGACAGCAAAACAGTGCTACAAGGAATGGAAACAGAACTTTCTACAAATGTCACCGCAGAAGTACCCTTCATTGACAAAGATATAGAACTTGATGGAGCAGATATGAAAATTCCTACAGAAGAATCTGCAGTTACAGCACTCAGGCCTGAAAGCCCACAGATAGTTTTGAAAACTACAGGAACTGAACCTGATGGAAAAGGAAGCAAGTTTAAAATACCAAATCTGGGATTATCTATGCCAGAAATAAAAGGGCCTCAAATTGATTTAAGGTTATCAAAGAAAGATGTAGATGTCACATTACCAGAGGCTAAAGCTGAAGTCAGACTCCCTGATGTTGAATTTAAAGAACCTGGCATTAAAGTAGAAGTTAAAGGTCCACAGACTGCAGTTCACCAAAAGGATGTTGAAGGGTCACCTTCAAAGTTTAAGATGCCAACATTCAAACTCCCTAAATTTGGCGTGGGTACTTCAAATGTTACTGCAGAAGTACATGATATGGATCAAGAAATCAAAATAGATGGAGCTGATATGAACATTCCAAAAGAAGAAGTGGATGTTAAGGCTCCCAGCACTGACATTGAAGGCACCATAGATCTGAAAACTCCAGAAACTGAACTTGAAGGAAGAGGAAGCAAGTTTAAAATACCAAATCTGGGATTATCGATGCCAAAGGTTAAAGGGCCTAAAATTGATTTAAGCTTATCAAAGAAAGATGTAGATGAAACATTACCAGAAACTAAATCTGAGGTGAAACTCCCAGCAGTTTCTGAAATTGACGACAGTCTTGCTAAAGGACATGTTGCTATTCCAGAGGGAAAGGTAGAAGTGAAAAAACTTGAGGTGGAAATTGAAGCTCCTAACGCTGAAGAAAAGAAGTTTAAAATGCCAAAGTTTCAAGTCTCATTACCAAAATTAAAGTCACCTGCAACTGATTTAAGCTTATCAAAGAAACCTGTAGACATCGCAGTGCCGGAGGCTGATGCTGAAATCCAACTTCCTGATATTGAAATAAAACAAGCTGGGGCTAAAGTGGAAGTTACAGGTCCAGATGTTGCAGTTCCTCGAAAGGATGCCGAAGGATCCGCATCCAAATTTAAGATGCCAACATTCAAAATGCCAAAATTTGGAGTTGGCTCCCCACACGTCAGTGTAGAAGGACCTGATATGGAAAGGCATATAAAAATTGATGGAGCTGATGTGAAAATTTCAAAGGACGGAGACACAGCTGAGAGTAAGACTCCCAGCATTGACATTGAAGGTGGTTCTGTAGATGTAAAAACTACAGGAGGTGAACTTGAGGGAAGAGGAAACAAGTTCAAAATGCCAAATCTAGGCTTGTCTATGCCAAAGGTTAGAGGGCCTCAAATAGATTTAAGCTTATCAAAGAAAGATGGGGATATCACATTACCAGAGGCTAAAGGTGAGGGAAAGCTCCCAGACACCCCTGAAATTGATGTCAGTCTACAAAAAGGGCATCTTCAAGAGGGTAGGCTGGACGTTAAAAAACCTGAGATGGAAATTAAGCCACCAGAAAGTGAAATGGAAATTGAAGGGAAAGAAAGCAAGTTTAAAATGCCAAAGTTTGGAATATCAATGCCAAAAGTAAAAGGACCTGAAATTGACTTCAGCTTATCAAAGAAAGATGTAGATATCACAGTGCCAGAACCCAAAGCTGAAGTCCAACTCCCTGATGTTGAACTAAAAGAACCTTCTGCCAAAGTGGAAATTAAAGCTCCTCAAATTGAAGGTCAAGTAAGTAATGTGGAAGGCTCACCATCAAAATTTAAAATGCCAACATTCAAATTACCTAAATTTGGATTTGCCACTCCAAATGTAAGCGTGGAAGTACCTGATATGGACAAAGAAATTAAAATTGAAGAAGCAGAGCTGGAAAAGCCTGATGTGGCTGTTGCAATTGATGTTACAGCCCCCCATGTTGATATTGAAGGCCCATCTCTAAATGTGAAAACTGCAGGAACTGAACTTGAGGGTAAAGGAAGCAAGTTTAAAATGCCACATTTGGGCATTTCTATGCCAAAAGTTAAAGGACCTGAAAAAGATTTCAGCTTACCAAAAACAAATGTAGACATCGCGCTACCAGAAGCTAAAGCAGAGGTCGAACTGCCAGAGGTTGAAGTGCCTTCAGGTGGTGTTGTGTTGGAGGACCAGCCTCATGTTGAGCTTGATGCCAAACTGAGAAAGCCAAAGTTTTCGATGCCCAAGTTTTCATTTTCAAAACCAAGCGTTAAAGCCCCTGAAATTGGTGCCAATATTCCAGATGTGGATGTTTCTCTTCCAGAGGGAGAGCTGGAGGTGACAGAACCTGAAGTCGAAATTAAGCCACCTGAAAGTGAAATGGAAATTGAAGGCCATGAAAGCAAGTTTAAAATGCCAAAGTTTGGAATATCGATGCCAAAAGTAAAAGGGCCTGAAATTGATTTCAACTTATCAAAGAAAGATGTAGAAGTCACACTACCAGAAGCTAAATCTGAAATCCAGTTCCCTGAAGTTGAGGTAAAAGAGCCTTCTGCCAAAGTAGACATTAAAGCTCCTCAAATTGAAGCTCAAGTAAGTAATGTGAAAAGCTCACCATTAAAATTTAAAATGCCAACATTCAACTTGCCTAAATTTGGACCTGCTACAGCAAATGTCAGTGTGGAAGTACCTGATATGGACAAAGAAATTAAAATTGATGGAGCAGAGCTGAAAAAAACTGAGGTTGAAATTAATCCACCATCAATGCCAAAAGTAAAAGGGCCTGACATTGATTTCAGCTCACCAAAGAAAGCTGTTGATGTCACCCTACCAGAAGTGAAAGCTGAAGTCCAACTTCCAGAGGTTGAAGTCAAAGAGCCTACAGGTGGTATTGAGTTAGAGAAGCAGCCTCATGCTGAGCTTGATGCCAAACTGAAAATGCCCAGGTTTTCAATGCCCAGGTTTTCATTTTCAAAACCAAGTGTTAAAGCACCAGAAATTGATGTCACTATTCCAGATGTGGATGTTTCTCTTCCAGAGGGAGAGGTGGAGATGAAAGAGCCTGAAGTTGAAATTAAGCCACCAGAAGGTGAAATGGAAATTGAAGGGAAAGAAAGCAAGTTTAAAATGCCAAAGTTTGGAATATCAATGCCAAAAGTGAAAGGCCCAGAAATTGATTTCAACTTATCTAAGAAAGATGTGGATGTCACCCTACCAGAAGCTAAAGCTGAAGTCCAACTTCCAGAGGTTGAAGTCAAAGACCCTTCAGGTGGTGTTGAGTTGGAGAAGCAGCCTCATGCTGAGCTTGATGCCAAACTGAAAATGCCCAGGTTTTCAATGCCCAGGTTTTCATTTTCAAAAGCCAGTGTGAAAGCACCCGAAATTGATGTCAATATTCCAGATGTGGATGTTTCTATTCCAAAGGGAGAGGTGGAGGTGACAGAACCTGAAGTTGAAATTAAGCCACCAGAAAGTGAAATGGAAATAGAGGGCCAAGAAAGCAAGTTTAAAATGCCAAAGTTTGGAATATCAATGCCCAAAGTAAAAGGGCCAGAAATTGATTTCAGCTCACCAAAAAAAGATGTAGATATTACACTTCCAGAAGCTAAAGCTGAAGTCCAACTTCCAGAGGTTGAAGTCAAAGACCCTTCAGGTGGTGTTGTGTTGGAGAAGCAGCCTCATGCTGAGCTTGATGCCAAACTGAAAATGCCCAGGTTTTCAATGCCCAGGTTTTCATTTTCAAAACCAAGTGTTAAAGCACCCGAAATTGATGTCAACATTCCAGATGTGGATGTTTCTCTTCCAGAGGGAGAGGTGGAGATGAAAGAGCCTGAAGTTGAAATTAAGCCACCAGAAGGTGAAATGGAAATTGAAGGGAAAGAAGGCAAGTTTAAAATGCCAAAATTTGGAATATCAATGCCAAAAGTAAAAGGGCCTGAAATTGATATCGGCTCACCAAAGAAAGACGTGGATGTCACCCTACCAGAAGTGAAAGCTGAAGTCCAACTTCCAGAGGTTGAAGTCAGTGAGTCTTCAGGTGGTGTTTTATTGGAGAAGCAGCCTCATGCTGAGCTTGATGCCAAACTGAAAATGCCCAGGTTTTCAATGCCCAGGTTTTCATTTTCAAAACCAAGTGTTAAAGCACCTGAAATTGATGTCAACATTCCAGAT
>OMLF01050120.1:0-13954 GCA_900302615.1 Holocentrus rufus
AGAGCTGACCTACACTTAGCTTACACTCAAAGTCAGAGAGAGAGCCTCAACTCACAGACTGAGTTTACATGGACTGCAATATTCCCATGTTTACCCAATTAAGACGATACTCTGAGTGAAGAGCATTTTGTGATGGCCTTAACCTGAATGAGGTCATTGTCAGAGTAAACAACACACAGATTAAGACGTGGAGTTTCTGGTTTGTTTGAGTTGAGTTATTAAAGGTTATTTTCATCATGGATAAACCTTAATCTCATTTTTCATGTCAGTTTTCCAGGCACTTTATGACATGCACTCTTGTTGAATCTACAGCCATGTACAGCTGTAAAAAGAATGACTTGAAGCTCAATGTTTTGCAAGATTTGCAAGAAAACAGGCAGCAGGGTAAACCAGGCAGCAACAAACAGGATGTTGAATACTGAAGGCAAACTGACGTCACGAGGTGCTGTCTGAACCACCTTTATGTCAAGGAAGTGGGTTTTTAATTTTTTTCTGTTGCTTTTTCTTTTTTGTTTGGTCCTGCACACACATACACACACACACACACACACACACAGTCTTTCCCCTCCAAGCTAACTGGTGTCACAATCTTCCAACCCAACTGAAACAGCCTTTTCTCTGATGTCGTTTCCAGAATTTTCTTGAATCAAGTGTCGTTTTCTTGATCCTAGTGGGCTGATCTGCCTTATTCTGCCTTGTTGACTGACTTGTTAAGATGGAGATTTTTTGCAGTGTGGTAACAGGGGCTTTGGTCAGTGTAAAAGTGTAAAAATAAAATTACATAGAGCCGGTAGGCTGAAGTGGGCTGTGCCCAACTCATGTAAACAGCATAATCAGAATATTGTCTGTAGAATGTAGAATACAGCATTTTCGCAAATAAAAATTGGTAGTCAATTAAAAGCTCTACTCCAGTAACGGTCAGGGGTGTGGTCAACACGGACAAATAAAGACTAACCTCAAATACAGGCCAGGGAACAAAACAAGAAGAAAAAAACAGTTCAAACGGTCAGTTCAAACAATGGAAGCAGATCAGAAAACATGGAGTACTAAAATATGAACAAATACAAACAGAGGGAATTAGGAATAAAGGCCTCTCTGTCATTTAATCCTGCTTGCAATAAAGACCTGGTGTCCTCTGCAGTAGAAGTAAATAAAGACCCTGGACACTGTTAATCTGATTATTTTGTCTGTGGAAACATACTGACAGAGAATTTACCTTGGATTTATACTACAGATCATCCTCTGTACTCCTGTGAGCGTGTACATATGTTGCAAATATTATCCTGGAAGTGTTCATATTTGAAGTCTTTGAAAATGTCAGAGCTTTACTTGCTTGTTTGTCCAAAAACACTGCAGCGAACATGTAGCTGTGCTAATGAGCAGTGTTTCCTCAAATCAAGTCACTTTTGATGTCGAGAACCAAAATAACTTCACTTTGTTGTCTTCAGGTTTCTGGTTCCGACCGCCGCGTTCTGAAGTGGAGCGGGCATTTCAGCAGCTTCGGATTATTCCAGTCCTGATATCAAATGCTGAAGCTGCAGATATGAGGATCTTACAGAAGTTCGAAGCAGCGCTTGAGGCAACATCATTAGCAGGTCAGCGCCAGTGTTTATGCAGAATTTAGTAATCTGTTATTAGCAGCAGTGAAATCCAAATGGACAGGCGTAAACACCCTCCATTGTACAATTCGCATCCTCTATTGTGCGATTCACAGCTCCAAAGTCAACCAAAAAGGAATTCATAATTCCTGAATGTATTTTCTATGCTAATATTTTCTCGGAAATCAAATAAAATGGAAGGGATTCATGTTTGTCAATGTCATATGATAATTGGTCAAGGGATCAGAATATTGATTTGGAGGCAAAATTAGATTTTCAATCTTCCCCAAATGAAAACCTGGTTCAAATTAAATCTCTCTCTCTTCTCTCTCTCTCTCTCTCTCTCTCTCTCTCTCTCTCTCTCTCTCTCTGTGGGCTTTTTTCTCCCTCGCATCCTCTCTGGACTTCACAAAGGGATAAAAAAAAAGTTGAAAAGAAATAGACAATACTGGCATTCAAAAGCAACACACCACACACACTCACCCACACACACACACACACACACCCACACACACACACTCGGCGGTGTTGAGCAGTGCTGTAGGTGATGAATGGCACTCCAGTCAGTGATCAAAGCAGGTGAGTGCAGACGGGCAGCAGAAAGGTGGCTCTCCTTCTCTTGTTACACTGCAGCACGATGTTGCTGCTGCTGCTGCGGCTGCAGCCCTGTGGCTCCAGGTACACCACTTGCTTGTCATCTTCTTCTTCTCTAGTTGTTTTTTCTGTGGCACACTGGCATTGTTCACTCAAGCACAGCCAGAAAAAAAAAGAAGAAAAAAAAAAAAGTGCATTCTTATTACAGGCGGTGCCTCCCCTTCCTCTGCTGCGTTTAATAAGTAGATAGCGCAAAGAGAATACATTCATATGTTTTCAATGCGTGCTGGGTAGAGGTGGAATTGGAAATCACTCTTTATTGTGTTGCTGCTGCAGGAGTCTTTTTGTGCTCCCGAGCAACCTGGTTCTCATCCATTGTAATTGCCTTGGGCTGAGAGAGGGGTCATGACTACGGGAGCTGGAGGCGAGTTGCTTACACGCCTGTACCAGAGCTCAATATTTCAAGCTGTGAGCCGCCGTCGCCTCCTCCCCCGTGGTCGGAGAGAGGCTGTCACACATTCAGATTCTCCGCTACACAGCCCACCTTTATTACTTAAGACACACGGGCACAAATGTATGCGCGCACACCTACACACACACACACCTACACACACACAGTGGAAGACATCATAAAAGTCCCCTATCGTGCATTGATCCGACCTTCGTCCTACATTAGTGCTGCACTGACTGCCTATGCTTTTTTCTCTCTTTTTTCACAAGTTTCAAAAGGAGGACTTAAAAAAATAATAATAAAACCGATTTATTAAACTGCTGGATGTCCGATCGTTTCCTGCACCTTCTGGCAGCTGAAAAGAGAATAAAAATCACAATCTTCCAGATAATTCCTCTTTAAGAAGGAAGCTGCTGAGCAGCTATTACTTGTTGCAGTGCGGGCGAGCCTTGGTTACAGCTACATCTGTGCACATACACACACGTAAATAAAAATGCAAACGTAATGGCTACATAATGGGTCGACTCATAAATGTCATAAGCTCGCGCTCTTAGGAGAAATCTGATTTAAGGCCCATGCCAGCATGATTGGAGTGTTTTGCTAATTTCTTAGGAGTTCCTTCCCTTTAATGCTAATTCTGACTGGTTTTACATGCCTGCACCACGATTAAAGATTTTCTAATTAGTGTAGCCGTACGCCTCAGGCTCATTCACTCCTATTCAATTCCAAACGACATGGAAAACAACTCTGTAGACTTCTAATAGAGTTGGTAAAGGTAGAGGGAGCCAACAATTGTTCCGTTCGCTATTTCATATTAACATCATATTCACATTTGGGAATACTGTGAGCTCTGTTAGGACCCACCTGCTGTCAATCACAGCCCATTCAAGCCAACATAAAAACCAAAGTAAGAGGCTTCCACCAGCTGTAGGAAAATTAACACATAAAGAGACTGAAATTAACGCTAGATTTTGCACAATTACAGCTTCAAATGACTGCCTTCTGCTTTGCTCTAAGTAAATGGGTAGACAATGTTTGTTCCAAAATATTTACTTTGGGAGAAAAGAAAACAGATGACAGAGAAACAGCAAATATCTCATGACATGATAAAAGCTGAAAAACAATTTACAGTGATATAAAAACAGCGACGGAATGAAGGAAATGAGAGAGAAAAAAAAAAAAAACTTCAATCACACTGGAATGGTCCTTTAAGATGCCTGAATAACTCCCATATTGGTAACTGTGGCATGGAAACGTCTTACTGCTTTCATTTCTGGTTTTTGCTGTCAGCACAAACTCAGACTCACTCAGAGTTATGGGTGCATCATGATGTCATCACAGACGGGTTCAGGCTGGTGACAAACAATGGGAAACCATGCATGAAATAAATTGTCAGTAACGAGTTATCTTAAATTAACCAAAACACAAAAAAATATAGCAGCAAGTGTTTTAATCAGTTGTGTCAGTGGTGTGTGGAAAACATGGAGGCACAAGCTGTATGCTGTAAAGTGAATCTAAGAGAGGAAAAAAGAAAAAAAAACAAAACACCAAAAAACAAGACAAAAGGGTGCATTGCCTTTGTAGGTCACACAGTGTTTGTGTGTGATGAGGCCTTAAATTCACCTGGCAGTGACCGTCCCAGGTGAGCCGCATCAGGCCTCACAAACCAGCTCTGCTACCTGCTGGCCTCCTGTAAAGGGAAAATACAAGATGAACAGATACAGAGAGGCATGAAAAGGCACTTTGAACTGCAGACTGCATGAAATGTAAATACAACTTGGATGGAGGAGGCTCCATAAAATGTGACCACAAAATCAAAGACACATCCAAAATGCAAAAGAAAATAAAGAATAAAATATATATACCTTGTCTTTTGAAAGGATAACCAATACTCTTAATCTTACAATTAACAATAAATTATGTTCCCTTTCGCAGATTAACATGAAGAATGAAATAAACAACAAACATAAACTACAACACAAAGTGCCAAAGCCCCTCTAAAAGCAAAACCCACCCTTGGATAAATAATGGGGGATTTGGAAAAAAACATTTTTTTTTTTTTCAATTAAATCGGCACCCAAGTATTAATATATTGATGATCAGGAACAGCTAAATGTATCAGTTTACTTCAAAAATTATATAAATTTAATTCATTCTATTTTACATGTAAATTTTATTTACCACTTTTATATGCAGTATAGCGATGATGCTGCTGAAATAAAATTCAACAAGACTGACTGACATGTGAAATATGACTCATGATATACAGTCCACGTGACAATATATTGTAATGTGGAATCGCAATACATAAAAATTGCAATACATATCAAATTGGCACCCAAGTAGTATTGAATCTGGAGATAAGCATATCGTCCCCCTGCTGAATAAATTAACTTGAACTTGTCTTTGTTAACCGCACCCCCCGACCCCCGCACCTCACCCCCACCTCGAGTCTCATCCACCAGCTCCCACCTCGAACTCAGAAAATAATTCAGGAGAAATCTGAGAAGGCAGACAACATGGTCCCATACTGGTTACTGTGGTATGAAAACATCTGACTTTGTTTAGTTTTTTTTGCTTTCTGCACAAACTCACAGTCTCACACAGAGTTACAGTTTGCATGATGATGTCAGGAAAAAAAACGCTGCACAGATTCCTATTGGCAGCATCATTTCCGTTCCATGTTTTAGCCATAAGAGTCTGCTGCCCAGTCAGACAGGCAGAGAGGCTGCTGGGCCAAACCTCTCACACTGGTGTGCAGATCGTTCAGTCTGTGGACAGCAACATTCTGTGAACTGGTTTATTCATGGCAACAGGGACGCTGCCAAAGGTCCATGTAAACATCTTAACCTGAATAAGACCTTAAGGGACTGCAGACCAACACTAACACCAGCTCCTGTGTCTGTGGTAGAGATCTCTGTCCTGTACACAACATATTAGCTGAGTGGTCTAAGTAGCTTCTGACCATAAAAATACTTCACATTTTAAAAATATATATAGTTCCTTGTTTTTTTAATAATGTGCATCATACATGAGATGAAGATTCAATGTGTTTCCCAGGTTTAGAATGAGTTCTTTTAGTCTACATAGTTTGGGTCCCATGCCGCCATGTTGGTGTGAGCAGACGAGATCATAGAAGAAGAAGAGCTTCACACAGATCTGCTGTTACAGAGCAGGGAAGTTTAAAAGTTTCTATCATTATGACTTCCCTCAGATTCTTGAGCATCAGAGATGACGACTGACAGTTTCACCATCGAATGAGCTGATTGGCCCACAGAGCAGGTGAGGGCAGTGTTGAGACTCAGCTGCAAGCAGGGAGACACAGGTGGAGTTCAGAGACGAAACATTAAGGCAGCTAGCATCATCAATCGACCTTTGTGGCATTTAAACTTAATTTTGCATGGATTCATTTGACTGTTAAATTTTTATTCCATCTATTTTAATCTGAAGGCAGCGAACACGACATGGACAACAGTTAATATATAAGTAACCTACAATAAATCTCCACAGTATAAATGTCGGGTTTTATTGAGGCTCTGTTGGGTTCTGGTCGGGTTTTCATACATCAGGCCTGATTCAGGCTCGACTGTGTGCACACAAACACAGCCGGAGTCTCCAACTCTCACAACATGCAAAAGCAATGCAGCGGGCAAACACACACAGCCGCTCACACACACATGGCAGAGTACACTGCAGTGCTAAAGTACACCTTATATTGGTATAGTGAGTCAAACTACTTTCCTCTCCCACATCACAGAGGAGCCAGGCTGGGTCTCTCCCTCAGGCTAATGGTGGCTTGGCAGAGTTGGCCTCAGTTAATGGACTAGTAGCCGGCTCTGGTCTGTGCCGCTCTGCCGAGGCCGGATTGAGCTTCTGCGGCATCGCAGAGAGATTACTGCAGAGCGCAGGTGATAACCTCGCTGTCTGAGGCAAGCTTCCTCCCCGCTAATGCCAATTACCCCCTGCCACATGCGCTTCCTCATAGGGATACACTTACATGTATGTGGGTATGCACGGCCAGGCACACACACACACACACACACACACATGGCCCCGCCCAGACTCTTTCCCTTGCAGGCCTGAATGCTTCAGGCTGTGACCTAGCGATTCGGCTTGGGGTCTCCCTAATCCCCGAGGTTTCTCCTAAAACCCACCGGCCCCCTTCAGCGGTGAGCAGAGGATCTCTAAACAATTACCTCAGAGTCGCTCTCTATCTCCCAGGGTAAGCCTCTATTTACATATGTCTAAGAAGCAGGAAGTCTGCAGCTCTCTAACACTGTTTATAGCGGCTTCTGAGAGCTGCCCTGGATCGCCCCTCAAGCCTCCATCTGCCTCGTTTGCCCCTCGCCACTCCAAACCGCTGAAGACGCTCTCTTTTTTCTTGTATGTCTGGATGAATCCGGGTGAACCTACTGCATATTTATTATTTTCTGCAACTGACACTGGATCAAAGGTTTTGATCAGAGGGTGTACGTAAGCCTTTTCTCTGTATGTTATCGCAGTGCCTTCAGGAGAGGCGGCGCGCTCCCACGCTTCCCTCATTTGACCGAAGCGGGAGAAATATCGAGGAAAAAGCCTCAAAGAGGGAGGAAGGTGGCCAGAGAAAATGAAAGATGAGCCACTCTGACAGAGTAATTGTGCAGTGGAAAGTATCAGTAACCTAATTAACGTTGCACTGAAGTCTTTGCCACATCCAGATCCCACTCTGATATGTTTTGTGATGCGTTCTGACACTGCAGTTAGGGGAATCATTTCCTAGTGCACGGTGGTATGAGCAATGTAATTGCACTTTAGGGTTTAGAATTATTGCATTATGTAAATGACTTCACAATCATGTGGAGGATAACTTAATGATGTCCCTAACCAGTTCTAGTTAATATGACAGAAAGGAGCTTTTCAGAGTCCATTGTTAAACAATAATCCTTTTGTCAAAGGCATTACAGCAGAAAAATGTCATTATATTGTTTACATGTTTTGACACTTTTCAATCAGAAATGCTCATCTGCAGAAATACACTGAACCTGCTGCAGTCATGGAAAACACAAGGGGAGAAAAATCATTTAACCACAGTGTTGCTGTTCTTCCTACTTTAATTTAAGTTTTTTTATGGGCCAAATGTGTCTCCTGATCCTTGGAGTCTTGTTGCAAATCGCGGTGTAATTTCCAAAATACACATAGGTGTTAATGAGAAAATTCTTTATTTTTGAAAACATGCTTTTTGCAGATACATGCCTTCCCATCTGACAGAAGCCTTTTCGCCGTCGTCCTGCAGAAACCTCGCACCTCCAATTTTGCTGTAATTAACATCTGACTCTGTTTTCTGTGTTTGGAAAATGGCTGGTGGCTCCTGGACTGAAACAAAAGCACTGACGCTGCATTGTAAATTGTCAGAAATCCAAGGGTGTCAAAGGTAGGACCACGCAGAATTACTCATTTCCTGGAAAGATAACTTGCTGGAAAACGTGGTCTGCTGGTCCAGGACTGTGTATCTTTCCCATCTACATCATCATCATTTCATTATCAAGATCGCAGTGGACAAGACCAGAGACTCTCCTCAGCAGCCGGATAGAGGTTATGCTGATGAACTCTGGCATTTCAGACACATATGAGAGGAAAGCAGTATGCCTCCCCCATAATCTCAGTCTTTGGCTATTACAGCTGCTCCATGGTGGACCTTCAGTCTAAATTTACATCAAAACCTTCCTGATCAGAGCAGCTGCTCTCTGCGATGGTCAATTCAAGGTTTTGTGTGTCTGATGGGGTCCTTATGCTGGCTGGCAGATGTTCATTAGCCAGCTAGCCTTTCATCTCGGTGCAGAGAACAATGGCCTGGCACTCTGTCCTGCTCTTTCATGAGCTAATAAGGCATCATATCTGACCTCAAACCAGGCAATAATCCACTCCACGCCGAACACCTGGGATCAAGCTGAAGTTCAACATTCAAGGTGCCAAAAACTTGACAAACTTCTCATCAACAGGGGAAAAGGTGGTTTTGCCAACTCAGATCGCTGCACCTTCATCCAGAGGACCTGAATGCCTCTGGTTTGTACCCGTTTGTACAACTGAAGTCATGCTTTGTCTGTCTTCTGCCCGATGCATGCTGGGATAGATTCCAGCTGAACTGGATAAGCAGGTATGGAAAAGATGGATGGATGGATGGATAGATGGATAGATAGAATTAATTTGCAAAAATAGGTATCTCCAATTGTATTTATTTCTCTCAACAGGTAATAGCAATAAAAAATTTTCATTTTTTTTCATTTAAAGGATGGGTGTTATTGGCTTTTGTGACGACATTTTTGATTTTGCATTCATAAAGTGTGTCATGTGAAGCATTACATGCAACACAGTTCCTATTTTTTCAGGAATTTATCTGCTTTTGCATACATGCATACATACATACATAAACATAAATACAAGATAAGCCTGATTGTACAGCACACACTGTGATGATTTAAATAATAAATCGAACGGCTGTTTAATTTTGATGTCTTCAGCTAATTTTGTCTCATGAGCTTTGAAAAGAAGGCAAGATGATTTATTTATCTTTTTCTTCACTGATATTATGACTATATTTTAATACACATACTGTATATATATATTTTTATATCTAGTACCAAAGCCTGGGGGTCTGTTTGTATAATGTATGTACACCTGGTATAACTCTTATTGTCTCTGGACTCTGTATTATATTAAATCACATGATCTGTACATTGTATTGTGTCGGGACATCTACACGCTGCAGCCTGATCTGGTTTATAATCTCGGCCGTGTAAGGTCATGCATGACACAGAAGTTAAAAATGAGTCAATCAACTAAAAAAACATCACTCAATCACACACATACATGATGTGCACATTAATATAAGTATTTCCCCGTGCATAGTACAGGAGAATCCAGTTTGTGTGCGCAGGAGTCTGATGGAGAAATCTTGAACCTCTCACCACACAAACAATGGGCAACATATTTGCTCTTGTTCACTCTCTCTTTGTGAAATCCCCTGAGCAGACGGGTAACCCATGAAGCTGAGTTTGCACAGCGTGTTTTCACCCAAAATCAACAACAACATATGTCAAGACGGAGTAGTAATGGCCCGGCTTTAAGCGCACACCTCGCTGTCCGGTGTTATTTCCACTGTGGCCTCTGCAGCGGCCCGGGCAGGAGCCGCTGAGGCGACTCAGGGGTTGCAGGGAAGCTGTGATCATCGGCCTGTCACAGGCAGGGACACATTATGTGACAATGATGTGTGGTGTGAAGCATTGACGTGTCATCTCTGACTACAGCATGCGGTGTCTCGACATCCAGCTCCGCTTTCTGCTGCAGCCCTCTGTGAGCTCTGAGTACCTGTTAGCTGGAAATGACTTGTTTACCACAATCCCCAGGATCTGCCCTGCATGAAGATGTACATGCTCATATGTTTATATCAGAGACAGAAACACACTAAATGGATTGACTCAACTGTTTCAGTCCAGTTGTGAGGTTCTGGCATATTGAAATGTTAGTGAGACTTTCAGACATTTCAGAGGGAAATCTTGTACTTTTTCCTGCACAACATTTATCTGAGTTCCTTTGCAGAAGAAGCTTTTCCATGCAAAACATCAAATGTGATGCATTAACCGAGTTGTAGTTAGCCAATAGTGTACTGTTGAATGATTTGTCCTCAATATCAAGTGATTTCATGTAAAACTGGGTGTAAAAAATATACTTTTCTAAAACCAAGGTCAAAAATCTGCCAGTGGGATGAGATAATCCCACTTGTTTCCAATGCTAATCAACTTGTTTCCAGAATTTTCTTGAATCAAGTGTCATTTTCTTGATCCTAGTGGGCTGATCTGCCTTATTCTGCCTTGTTTCAACACATTTATACGAGTCAAAGTGCACTGGAAACAAGTGGGATTATTTCATCCCACTGGCAGAAGAAAAATAAAATTTAAATACTGAGGATGAGAATAAATGTGTTAAGACAATTTCTTTGCAGTATATGGAATAGTTACAACTACACCATTAAAATATTTCTTCTTAAAATAAATTAAAATTAAGAATTAAATACTTCTTTCAGGTTTAATGCATCAATAATTTAACACTCAGAAAGGAACCATTCTTCACTATGACTAATTTTACTTCTCACCATTTTACTGATGATACTTTTATATTTTTACTGAAGAAACCAGCAAGACTTTTAGGCTTTTAATTGTTTGCTATTCCTATTTTTTCCATTATTTAACTGACTTTTAGTGGAGAAAAGGATTTGGAATTTTTTTTCACCACTGACAGAGACACACACACACACACACGTTTGTACTATTATCTGTGAAGCCTGTGAAGACAGAATAAACCTCATGTTTATTCTGACCCCAGCTGGAGCCTCTAACCCTTAAGAAAAACCTCTTTTCAAGACTGAAGCGTCCTTGCTCCAGAGCCTTTTATTCATCCTTTAACCTTGTCGGGGCATTTGACTGCCACAAGGACAGAAAAGCACACACACACACACACACACACACACACACACACACAGACAAACACGCTCCTCCCCTCTCTCTCTCTGGTTTGGTCATCTATCCCGGAGACAAGGAGTCCAAAGCTCGTTATTGGACCAAAGCACATTTGGCTGTGATCCGTCTCAGGCAATCTCATGATGTGTTCATTTTGCGATATTTACACCACATGTGTTAGATCCCAGCAGGAAGAGAGGATAAATATTTATAACACATGTTTCAGAATCAAAATTGAAATGGAACTCAGGATCAATAGTAATTCTGCCAAAATCACATTCGCTTGCATTTCGCAGCTGGAGACAAATATATTGTTTTAGATGGCGACACGGTGTGCGGTGCATACTGTCGTCCACTGTACTCTGGGGAACATGCACAAGTAGTATATGTACCTCTATGTCTTGGTAGTCCACTGTATACCTGCATGTTAGGCCCGCTGCCAGGATGGTGGAGTCTCACTTCCCCTGATTTCATTTCCTCTGCATCATTACCCAAACAATTTTGGGTAATCACAAGCAATTTCAGTTCAGTCTTCCTGCATCACACTGTATGGAACTTTGCGTTTTCACTGGAGGGAAAAAAAAAAGAAAAAAAAAATCTATTTACTGTGCTTTAGTGCAACAACATCCTGTCATAATACCAGTTTAGAAAATTAATTTGAAGTGCCGTAAAGTGATTGACTCCACTTTCACTTGGTGCACGGAGCCGTCCTTCAAGACATAATCATCCTACTTCTGTCAAACACTGAGAAATAACCAGCGGTAATTTTCTGCAGATATCAGGTATTTTGTATCTGGCTCTTGTGCGAACACGTTTTCATATGCTGTCCGTGCTCTTAAAACAATTTTCTTTCCTGCAGCACTTCAATAAAAGAACAACTTGATGGTTTTTAAATGGCAACATCTCCAAGCCAACATGTTTGCTGCCTGAGGTGCCTGCCGAGTGTGATTGAAAGGCTGTGATTGCTCTTAAGAGGGCTGAAGGGTGTACTATTGCAAATCCATACTAAGCCATGAGCTGATTGATTCCAAATATTACAAAGGGGAACTCTGGGTCAGATTTAATTGATTTTTTTCAGTTGACAGTTTGCTGAACAAAATGTCCCAGCTCAGATCAGGGAGGAAAAAAAAAAAAAAACAAGAGAAAACAATCACTTGATCGAGGATGTCATGCAAACATTTGTTGCTTTCATTTCACCTTGATTTGCCGCGAGGCGAATTTGAATATATTATTGTATGTACTGTTACCTAAACCCTTTGATTTACATGATTTTCAAAACACATTAAAGCATCAGACGGAAGGTGCACCGCCTCCAACAGAGTGCTGTAAATTGAAAAGACATTTGTGTTTAGCTCGACGTCCAAATGTGCCGATTCTGCTCTCTGTCTTTCCTTAACCTGAGTCTCTAATGACGGAGCAATGCTGCTGCAAAATCATAATAGAACCAAACGCATTGTGTTGCTTTAGGGGTGCCTGATGTGAATCATAATGTCTGTGCCCCTTCTATATTTAAATTCATATATTTGAAGCTTTTGCTGCATGCCCCTCTGCAACATCTTTTGACAGACACCTGAAAAAGCTGTATCTGTGAGCGGGCATCCATGGGAATAAGCTTTGAAGCGATTACATTTGATAGCAATCTTCAATGGGACCTTGAATGACAGCTATGCATCTGTTTGGAGACAAATGCAAAACAAAATGCTGCCACTCAACTACAGCTTTCACTTTTCCCCTGCCTATAAGTATCAACACAGAAACTTCACCTAGAAAACAGTGGAACAGAAAGACGCCTCAGAGTGTCTCGGCTGTCTTTCGGTGCCCAGTAGACAAAGTGCGACTTGAAAAAATAACAAACACCGCACTGTCACAAACCCACATACTACCACTTACTTTTGACAGATTAGAATATGATGTTTTTGAAATCTGTCTGATCAGAGACAAAATAAAAATACTCGCCGCCGCCTTGTTCATATAGGTCGAGAAATTATGAAACGTCAGATATAACTCTGCCGGATGACTTTGACGCGCACGTTCACGCGCGCATTCGCCGCCGAAACAGCCTCATTCATGTCGAGCTTTGTTGTGCTGTGGCCCTTTGTCTGTTTTGAACAGGGTGCCGCGCGGCGCCGGGGCACAATTGCTTTAGTGCGCCGTCCCTTCCTCCCATCCTCCCGGAAAAAAAAAAAAGCATCACGGTTGACACGTCTTTGATACCGTTCATTTATTTTGTCTCTGGACGATGCATTTCAAAGAGGGCCAAGATGCCAGCGTTGCCAAATGTGTCCCAAATAAATGATATCCCAGCCAGAATGGGAGCTCCTTGGAGAGTGTCCTAGCCAAAGGCAGTAAATCAATGGGCCTGCGCCAGCATCCCAGCAGCCTCCGTACAGGAACACACAGCAGGGGGACCGACGGCCTCTGTTGGCTTGGCAGCTCAAAGGGCCTCTGACCGCGAGCCAGCGGGCTCCTCGGGGACCCAGCAGCACCTCTTGGGCCACTAAGTGAGGGAAGATGGAAACCAAGCTGGGGAGGAATTACAATGAGGCCTCAGAGAGGAGGGAGAGAGAGGTAAGGGGATAAGGGAGTTTTATTGAATGCACAATTCAAACAGAGGGTCATGCACTGTGTTGATACTTTTATCAAAAGCATACTCTGGATGTGCCAAAAAAGAAAAAAGAAAAAAGGTTCTCCAGACACTCCAGAGATGAAGAGTTAAGAAAAGAATATACTCCTCTTTGAAAGAATAACAAACCACCAGAGCTCTGTCAAGAATCAGCATTTATACCTCTACTTACTTCTGACAGATGGAACACAATGTC
>OMLF01050122.1:0-19362 GCA_900302615.1 Holocentrus rufus
GGGGTCGCTACATGGGAAGGGGGGTGAAAAGATGCATCTGAATCCCTGTCAGACAAAAGCTCAGTGAAGGGAAGAAGGAGGAAAGGAGGGAGGGGGCGCTAATACAAAAGAGGCCAAGAGGAAAGAGGCAGATCAGCCATCAGAGGGAGGAGGGAGAACGACAGAGTATCCCTGGGAAATGAAGATACACTCTTCTTCTCCTCTATCTATCCTCTATCACTCCATTCACACTTCTGTCCTCAGCCTCAGCTGTCCATCCATGGAAACCGCGCTCACTTAACAGTTTCTAACCCTCTTCTCTGAGGAAAAAAAAAAGTGTTTGTGTGTGTGAGTGACAGCGCGTGTGTACCGCGGCTGAGCGAGAGGATGATGGAGGACGCATAAAAGAGCGGGATCCACAAACAAGAAGAGATGCAATGAATAATGAGGAAAAAGGGTTAATCCACAGCCGAGTGAGCGTTGCCTCCCGTTTTCCTTTGTCTTTTCTTCCCTCCGTTAGCCTCTCTGTCTTTGCGCCTGCTGCTCGCTTTGCTTGCGCTTTCCCTCACTGTGTCGCTCTCTCTGTTGCTGTGTTATTGTGGGAAAGGAGGGAGAGGGAGAGAGAGATAGGGAGAGGGAGGAGGCGGAGGGAGGGAAGGGCAGGAAGCTTGTCAGTCAACCGGTGCGCCCTCCACCCCTCTTCCCTCCTCTTCATTTTTCCTCCTGCTGAAGCCGAGTAGTGCTGCTGTGAGTGTGCCCATTCACAGAAAACAGTTTCTAAAAAAAAAAAAAAAAAAAAAAAATTCTACACATTGATGTGCTGCTGCCAAAGGGCGGCTAGTAAGCCCAGCTTATGTCTTTTGAAAGGAACCTTAGGGTTGAGTGTGTGTGGTTTGAAAGTCTTTGTTGGCTAGCAGCCAGGTCCGCGAGCCAGCCAATCAGCTAGTGGCTCTTAGCTTTACTCTTTAGTTAGCAGCACATTGACCAAATGCTGCAACACACACAGCAACACAGGCAATAGCTTGTGTTTATAGGTAGCAATATCGACTCACATAAACTCAGTGTCAAGCCCAGCATCAACACCCGCAGCATAGAGCCAACCCTTTTAAACCACCTAGAATAAGCAGCTGCACACAGATAACCCTTTTAAATATACACCTAAAATAACCAAACAGCTAAAACATACTTTTCAAAATATCTAAGCACATACAGCAACATGTCAACAGATAAGCTCAGTTACCTCTCAAACCTTTTCATGTCAAAAACCCCAAAACAATACACATATCCATTAGACCATTTAATAACATGTTACTGAAAGGAACCAACCCCATCTGTCTACACTGTAGGTGAGGAGGTAACAGCAGGGACAATGAACAACAGAGTCAGCCTTATACATTCACTCATTGTGCTGACTTTCTACTGAACTATGTCATAATAAAATCAAACTATTCCTCTTGCAAGTCTTAGTTCTTAGTAAACTATTCTTCATTTTGTCCCCGCAACCCCCTAACCTCCAAACACAAACAGCAACAGCATCAGTTATCTCAACCTAAAAACAGCTAGTACAGCCTTACCTGTGCAACCTGTGCCATTGCAACACAACCTTTAAATATCTAGCCTTACATAACATTTTATAACCTCCAGAACAAAACCAGCTCAGATACACTCTTTAGTTAGCAGCCAATTGGCCAAATGTTGCAATACACACAGCAACAGGGCTAACATTAGCCAACCTAAATTAACCCTGACAACATCAACTCTATTTGGAATCTCTGGCTAAATACACAATGCAACACAGGCAACATGCAGTATAACTTTATTATGGCCAGTCTTACATCACCAAACCAGACAGCACAAAGCCAAGCTTCTGAATTCTCTCTGCAACAAAGGCAGAAACCAGAACAGTATAAAATCTATCACATAACCTCTAACAAGACTAGGCAAGCTTAGTTTAGCTAGACCACCACTGCAATGTGAATTACTGAAAAACAACATTTTCTACTTTGCTATTTTTGCATTCATAGCGTGCATGTTCATGTGTACTTGCACCAGCACACAAGTTCACAAGACTGTGCATGGGGCATAAAAACTGAACTGCTGAGCTAAATGAAATACTGAACTGCACTGAACAGAAGGCTGCCTTACTGGGAAGGCAGCCTTCTGTTTGGTATAGCCTTTCGTCTTCTCCTAGCTCCAGGCATAGGACTTTTATAGAGCTTTTCAATTAAGACTGTGATTACACTATTTTCAATAATTTTTGTTGGGCTTGGCTCAGCCCTCAACAGCCCCTGAAGAGCTAACTAGCTAGCCTACTACCAAAAACAAATAAGCTGCCAAATAAGCTAAAATTCGGTCATTGCCACACATCCTACACACAGGCGACCATGCATGAACAATTGGTCTCTCAAGACAGGTGTGTTGGCTCCTGCAACTTCCAAATGCTTCATTTCCTCACTTCCATATCCCCTGTACAGACGTGCAAATAACTCTGACGGGAAACCAAATTAGTCTAAACCTGCCTAGCTAGCTGAAATGGAAATTCAAAGATATTTTCAATTCATACAATTAAACATTTTTCTGAACACAGTCATGATTGGTTGAATACTCTTTTGGTATGAAGAGCTTTTGCGGTGGAAGATGACTGCTTCCTCTCAAATTGAACAGGCTGACAGACTTATTTATGGAGCATTCGAAGATTGTGGAAGAGATAGTCTGGCTTGAGAGACTACTGAACTATAAACTAGATAAAATTACAACTTACCTCTTGTGTGGCCACTTAGAAGCCAAATACCAAAGTTCAAGTTCATAACTGGAATTCAATAATGGGAGGTCATTTCATTCACTCACTCTTGCTGGTCTTGTTCGGATGGTTTGGTAAAAACTCTACCTCAACACAGAAACATCGGTAAAATTTAAACTTGTTTAACTTTAAACAGACACACACTACACACAGCATTGTAATTTGAATTGAAATGTATCTTTTAAATGTGCAGGGACTTGTCATTTTAAATTTAAAATTATTTGCAAGTCCATACAGTCAAGGAAAATAAAATATTGTTTAAGTATGAAAAATGAAATCCGCATTTCAGTGTTACTGTTTCTCACAGGAAATGTGTTAATCAAGTTGGTAGTAGCTGACTAACCCAAATGTGCACACTTATGTTTTCTATTGGCCATAGGATATTTTATAATATCCATGTGTATGGCAGACAAAGGTAAAACTACAAAACAGGCAGATTTGCTGTGGCTGGAGACCCTATCCGCAGCTCTCTGCTATTGAAAAATCTGAGTATCAACTGGCTTGTCAGATCACACCTGTTCTGGTTGACAGTGTGAATAAAGTCTGTTCAAAACAGAGCTGTTACATTATAAACCAGATTAATCAACCACAGATGCTCCAGCTGCAATTTCAGACACACCCAGATACAAACAGATTAGCTAGTGCTACACAGAAAATAATCTCAAATAAACAACCAACATAAATGCACAGTATTAGCATGATGTAGGCATGTTACTGTCAACCTACTGTCACATTAAAATGCTAATCATCCCATGCATTTTTTTTTTCAAATTTAACACTTCAGTGACATTGTCACTCTTCTCTATATCTTTGCTGTAGTTCACCAGTGTGACATGTCAACTTGCAGAAAGTCATGGATTTCAGCTTTAATTCATTATTATGTTTGAGAAATCTAATTTGTATCATCTTATTTGTAGGCTGATGGAGTAAATACCTATATATATATGAGGGACTGGCACAGAAAAGTCATAGCGGCCAATGGCACAAAGGAAACATTTTGAGGTTGCTAACAGAATGACATGCTCTTAACTGTTAATTCCACCTGAAGCTTTAACAAATAACTTTACACACATAATGTTTTTTCCAAAATAATCTGCTCATCAGCTGTAGTGTGGCTTTTGGCCAGCAGGTGTCACATTGTTGGACCCTGCGTTCAGCATGTCTTTGCTTTGGTCTCAGTGAAAATAAACATTTGTATAATGGAGTTTGGGGCTTTTGTTTTTGGTTTTTTTTTAGATGTTAACAGCCAAGGCAATGTGTTCTTTTCTCAAGTCCTCAGTGTCTTGCATTAGGCCACATTTGAAATGGGCAAATATAAAGGTAATGTATGTGTTGTCTCTATTACTATATATACAATACTATATTAGTATATTAGTCCAGTCAAAGTTGACTGATCTTCTGCAGATGCATTGTGATCAAAGTATTGCATGCTGTAGATTTATTCCACATTTTTTTCTGCCTAGTTGCCTCAGATGTTCTCCTGATGAGAAGATTTTGTGAGTGAATCAGCTACAACATTAAGTTAATTTTGTAATACTACAATTATTAACCATGTGTAATCAGTTTGGAAGTGCTGATATACTGTAAGTGCACAAACTCCAAAAAAAACAGCTCCTGCTATTGTTCATGCTGGCTCACTGGAAAGACTCTGCTACACTTAAATGGAACAGGACCTTCAATAATGTCTATTTCATATCAAAATGGCTGCTGTGAAAAAGATCTATTACTGACCACTGCGGGTGGACTGTGTGCATTGAGGACATCAAAGCAACGCTGTTCACATCTGTGAAGAGTCAAAGGTCAGTGTCATGCCCTCTGGTCTCCAAACAGAGAAGGGAGAATAGGTCACATTTCCTCTAGTAAGCAGCAATTTAACCAGTATCAAACCAACACAAAACTCAGATTTTTTAGAAGAAAAGCATGACATGCAAGACATGCAACGTTTTAACTTCCATTTAAAAATTATATCATTCCTCTATGAATTGAGAAAAAATGTCATGAACAGTAATTTCTGAAACCTGTTCGAAGCTCTTTGAATAAACTCTAAAATATATGGTCATCAAGCAGAAAAAAGTTTTCTTTGACATTTCAGACAAAGTTTTCATGCGTTTAAGTTAATGCTTGACATGTCTTGATGTGTGTGCTTCATGGTGGCCCACGAGGAAAACTGTGCTTCATAAGTGAAAGCAAATCCATTCAAGAATCATTTAAGCACTGGAGTAGCCTGCACTATGTGAAAACTGTAAGCTTCTGCAGCGCAAATGTGCAGAGATTTCTTTAAATTGGTGCAATATAACCAGAGGACAGCAACATAAACTTGTCACAGATGTCAGATACTGAAAATACCGCAACACCCAGTACACACTGGGTGAAGCCTGTTGACCTTATGGGCCACCATATGACGACGTGTCAAAGCCAAAGCAAAGAGATTATTAGTTTTAAATATTCAGCACAAAAGTAAAGGTTGTGTTTCAAATTAGCAAAGGCGCTTATTTATATTATCCACCTTATATTAAGCACCTTATGGTTTTTCAGCACAAAGGGCTATGGATTCTGACCCCTTTCAATCTAACATGAAAACTAACACTGGTGTAAAATGATTGCCTTTATCTAAGTCCAACAGTGTCTTTTGCATTTCTTCATTTGCTGAGGTGGATTCTGATGGGTTTTGAAGCTGCAGTGAGAAAAAAAATCACTAGTCATACTTAGCATTCCAGCTTTAGGTGGCTTTTGAAAGTGAGGAGAACATAGACATTAGTCAGGGTAACTAAACATCCACGATGGCTGTTACCAAATGTTTTTTTAAAGTCTGTAACATGTTAAAAGCAATTTACATCATTTCATCTTTCATTATTTCACACATTTGAAGATGTTTCCATTTGACTGGCAACCAAAAATCCCATTTATTTTTTACATAAAAAAGTACAAATCTGGATTTAATCCAAGCCACAAAATGACATAACGTTGTAACGTTGCTAGGGTCACTTAACATCAAAAAGAGCAGACACAATTCGAGTCAGTTCATTTCAATGAAGCAAATCCAAAACAAAATACTGAAATGCAGCAACAAGACTTCTGAGGACCAGCAACCTGGCAACCGCAGTGCAACTTGGCCATACGCTTTCCATCTACAGGTCTGCAAAATCTAGGCTACACCATGAACTCTGGAGACTACAGGGGAAAATTCCTCACCACTGGAATGTGGCCCAGTAATACACACACACACACACACACATGGATACAGACAGACTGAAGTAGACTGCAAAAGTCTTAGTGGTGTCAAGTTACAAGCCCAGTTATGTGAGGCTACTGTGATGACAGACAGATGCACACACACACACACATACACACACCCACATACACACATTCCCTCTCTCTCTCTCTCTCTCACTCACTTGATCCCACAGTCCATGCATTCCCCATCACCTAAAGAGTCAGTCATTCATCTAGTTTATTTGTAAGCACCAAGTCAATTAACCAGTTCAAATCTTCAAATCTTTATTGTTTTGTCAGGGCGATGTGGTTTGCAGACTTGGTTCACAATAAACATCATTCAACATTCATGATTCAATCATACCGATAAGCCATTCATTTGATTAGTAGTCAGTCATTAAGTCAATACACCAGTTAGATGCAGCCACACAGTCAATACAGCTGTCAACATATCACTAACTGAACCTGTAAACTGCTCAGTTGGTCATTTAGTCAGTGAATCAGGCAAATAGTAAGGCCAATCAGTTATTCAACCACTAAACAGGTCAGTTTTCAGTTATTTTCATTGCTCATAGTCAGTCTATAAAACAGTCAGCCAGTTAGTAAACCACCAAGTAAAACAGTCAAGTAGCCAGTAAACCAATCAGTCTGCTGCCCAGGAAACCAGTCTGCTGCCCAATAAAGTAGTCAATCAGGTTGCCAGCCAGTCAATAAACCAATCAGGGTCCCAGTGCACCAGTCAGCTGGTCTGTCTGGAGAAACACATTTCCATTTAAGAGTCCTTGGTTGGCTGAGTCCAAGGGTTTCGAAGCAGGGACCAGCACACTCTTTCTATGACTTCAGGTCAATATCAAAACAAATTCAGACATTTAACCCGATAATGATAATTGATGATAATTTTATGTGGGGGTTTTGTTTGTTTTTTACACTGCCATCACAGTTTCCTGACAACTAAAGGTCTGTACAACATGATGTTCTGACAGACCATGTTTTGCATATGGCAAACCATTAAGCCTTCTAATGAAGGAATGCCTTCATTAATTAAATATTAATTAAGGAAACAATTCATGGAAGATACACATACCAATTAATTAGTGACTATATTGACCAATTTAACATATTGTACAGTGCATATTTAAGAAAAATAAGAAAATTGAATATTTATCAGATTTTGAATATTTGTCAAATGCAAACTAAATTTTAATCTCACATTTGTCAAATAAAATCAACTGGAGCTAACCCTAAGAAAAAAGTAAGTCAACCAAATCATCTTCCTGTTAAGGAAACACTAACCTGTCGAGCTTTCCTATGCTAACTGAGCTGGCAGACTTAATGTAACAGCTGTATCATTTCAGATGTGTGCTATACATAGATTGCCTGGGGAGGCTGAAGTAGGTTGCCAACAATTTTTTTTTGCAATTTGTCTTTATATTTGATATTTTATGGTCAAGTAGGGTGGAGTTGCTAAGGCTTTAAGCTTTCCCTTGTCTCTCTCAATATTTTTGAGATGGGATGCATCAAGTCTTTTGCCAGAAAAGTATTTTCGCCTTCAGTCAGATCAACTTAATCATTGTGCATTTCCATGTCAATATAATTAGACCTACTCTGTTATCTTTGTTGAGGCGATCATTGATGAAAGTTAAATGTTTGTCAAATCTTATGCAACAGTTAAAAAATGTTAGCAAGACCAGTGAAAATAATGGTGGGGCCAGCAGAAAACAACTGTACTGGCCCAATAAGCCAGTACAGGCCACTCAGTCATCAGGAGAAAGGGTATTGGACTGAAGGACAGGGATTCGAAAAGGGAAAATTTATTATAGAGAGATTTTCATCAATGTAATGCAAATCTTAGGGTTGGCAGTGACAATTAAGAATATTTGTGGTTTCTGAATGGATTGTCTTGCTCTTAATTTCCAATGATATAGACTATTAAATTACTTTTCTTTTTGATTTAACTCCTATAATTCAGGAATATATTTGTTAGCTTTAGATAGTTCAAAATGTTAATTGATACTCTGGTAAGAATGTATGTTATTTCTTTGTACATTGGACCCATAGTACAATCATTCAGCTATAAAACACTAGGACTACACTGCATGAGCTGCCCAAAGAAATCTGATGCACAAATTTTTTTGAAGCTGTAATTAGATAGCAATAACAATAACTTCAATGGTTTGGAGGAGGACTGAGATGGAACTATGGGGGCTACCCGCTGTGTATTAGGTAGTCCTATGAACTTCAGCTGAGGTTTGACTGACATGGTGTTGTGTTGTTAGTGACCTCATTTTCATTTTAGGGTAAACTATTCTCTCAAGGCAGGGTGAGCCACCCCATGTATTCCATGGCAGAAGACACATTGCCTGGGATACACCATACATTACTAGCTTGAATGAATGCATATTTGATTTGATATTAAATTAATATTTCAGTTACAAAAACATTATTGGAAAATTAAAGGAATATTTGATAAGTCGGAATATTTTCCGACTTATCAATACTAAGACAAGATGTTTGATACCATTTTCACCTCTGTACGTGACTCCTGCAGGCTTGAAGTCTACAGGAGTCATTAGCCTAGCTCTGTCAAACTATAACAACTGAACACATGCGGTTAAATGCGTTTACAATACACTGTGTAAATAAGACAGCTTCAGAGTTGCTGTCAGGTTTATTTTTTCACTTTGACGTGGCTAGGCTAATGACTCCTGCAGACTTCAAGTCTTTATGCTAAGCTAACATGAAATACTACCCATAGGAACTGAACTAGTGGATGTACAGAGGTGAAAATGGTATCGAACATCTTGTCTCAGTCTGGGTAAGCTTTGCTCAAAGCATTCGAGCATCATTTTAAATGCATAACTAAAATGTGGAAAGAAAAAATCATTGCAGGTTTTTTGAAGACTTTTTTGAAGCTCAGTTAGGAGGAAACCTCCATAATATCAGCAACACATAACTAATTGATCACTTGGCTGATTTGTAATTAATTACTGATATATTGTAAATCTTATTAATCTGACCGTGGTGAACCATTTTAAGCTTTCTGATGAACGGGCTGACAAGACATACTGTGTACCTTAGCCATGGACTTTACTACACATGGTGATGGAATGCACTTAGCCTGTGTTTCCACCAGGGTAAAATGTGGCTTCGCCTAGTGGTTTACTAAAAAGGTCATGTTAGCTGTCAGGTTGGCCATTATTTTCCATTTGCGAAAGAAAAAATGTTTTAGACGTGGACCTGTGTAATGTATCAGTGTGGAGTTTGGACAGAGGACAGAGCAGAGGCTGTTAAATACTTTGAGCTTCCACTGATTTAAGATCTAACTGAACTTAAGCTTTAGACAGCAGAGATGAAGAGTGACCGATACACAGATGGAGACAGAGAAAAGCAAAAAGACTACTGCTGCTTTCTCTCAACAGATTATAGTGTGGTGTGTGTTTTTTTCTGTTTGTGTTTATGTGTCTGACCAGTGTGAAATCATTGACCACATAGGTGCGTACACACAACAGTGCCAAGGCACAGTCCAATCCACCTCCATCACCAATACACAACCTTCAATCCCCCACCACCACCCCTCTATTTCTCATTCACTCACTCATTTCATCACACACACACACACACACAGGAAGCATCCTGCTGCGGAGTTGGGGAGTATTGCAGCCAACCCATTAATGTCAGTGGTTCCTTTCCATCTCATTTGCATTCACTCACTTTCTCCCTCAACAAGAGGGATTTTAAATAAAGAACGGACTGGCTAGTCACAAATGGCCAGGAGTGAAGTTCATTGGACAGATGGGGGGTGTTTTCATTGAATTATTCAGTTAGACTGTAGGAAGAAAAAAAATACTGCTCTTAAAAACTCTTGACAATTTGTTTTTTACTGCTGTCTCTGAGACTTCAGTCTTATTCTCACTGTTATAATTAGTCTAACTCCACAGCAGCAGTACAGTGCCCCAATCATCACTCCAGCTCTCTCTGTTTTTTTGTTTTATACATACTGGGTTGCAGCTTTTGCAACAGCTGAGGGGAGGGGTGAGGAGCAAGTGCATGCAAGCCAAGGAGTCTTGGACACTGCCCAAACAGCTTGAGCATGCATTACCTTTGGCTAACTAGGGCTGCCAACTGTTGCAGTTACTTCATTTAGCATTGACTAACGATATATTTCCCTCTAAGATACAATAATAATAATAATAATAATAATAATAATTGCAGTATAATTTGGTTTTGACAGAGAAAACATTACCTGTCCTGACATGCTCTTACAAAGTCAAGAAAAAACTGTATGCTGTTTGACTGGCTTGCAGATAAACAGAGCAGGTACCGGAGCTGGAGAGGCAGCCTCAGAGCAAACAGCCAACCATAACAATTGTGTTATTTTAATTCTTCAGCAACAAGAGACCTGCTCTCAACAGTGACTGTGGATTGGGGCTTTAAATTGGAAGAATGTTGAGTTATCCTCAATCTCAGTTTCATTGTTGGCAACTGGTAGCTTGTGTATCAAATGCAAACTTCCCCTTATCAAAGTGGAGAAATGAGAAACCTTAATACAGAGACTGGAAATCAGACAACTCTGCCTTTTTTTAGCATTCTTGGTCACAGTCACCACTGCCTATGTTTTGTAAAATTTCATTTTATTTTCAGTGCGATAACAAATAGCATGTGAATTTTGCTTTGAAACTGGTGAACTTGAGTGCTATGAAGAGGTGATGTTCATAAGTGAAAGTGTGAAGAGTGTCAAGCAAGTGTGTAGGAGAGTAGTTGCTACTGATCAGCGAAAGGCCTTTTTAGCAAATATAATAGAAAAATGATTACAAATTAAATAAAAATGTGCCTGTCCCCATCTGGGAATATTTTGGATTTAGCCCAAATGACAAAAGTAAGCCCACTGATTTGAATGAAACTGTGTGAGAGAAAACAGTATTTTGGATTAATTCTTATGAGTAATTTTTATTGATCAGAAAGCAAAATGGTCTCACAGCAGCTACATGAATAAATTCTAAAAGGGATTTTAGCCCATCAATTACCCTCATTCACCATTATGTATATTAGTGTATACACTAGTAAATTACCTGTTGTTTAACCTTCACCTATAACAGGTTGGGCAACAGCCATTTGTCAAGTCTTCTCAACATAGATTAAGTTATTACAGTCCATATTTACTGGAAGCTTCATTCTGCTGATGGAGAGTTTTCCATGTGATGAGACATTTCATGATGAATAAGAAACTTCATCCATTGTAGTAAATAAATAAATTTAATCTTTATTGAATTTTTCCCAGTACCCAATTGGAAAGGTATTATAACATAACCCCAAACATTGGCTACAAATTACTCAAAAAAATACCTTGATAATAATTTAATAATAGAGCTCTCCTTTGTGTTGCTCTGACCGATCTTCTGTACAGGTATGTTGGTGTACAGTAAGTCTAAAATGAAGGGGATAAAAGGAAATACCTCTTACAAAAAATGACAGAAGCCAAAACAGATGAATGTGTTACAGAGAAAGAGAACACACAGCCTGACAAGATCCGACCTGCTCAGTCTGCAGTACTATACAAAAACAGACTAAACACCAGCCACTGTTCATCACATTAACTGTGACACCAAGCACAATTTTGAGGCACTGACAATTTTGACATCAGACAAAAGAAAAATCATAACAAAATCACAAAATTCTACATGTGATCAACCACTATATCAATTTTACAAAACCATTTAACTCTGTGGCACAACTGCGCTGGAAAGCTTGTTCAGTGATATGGGGTAGGACAGAAATGCAACCTCTGTCCAACCTCAGTACAAATTTGCAACAATATGTCCTTAGTGTAAAAGAACCCCTGTCTCAGACAGAGATGCAACATCCAACTCCTGTATTAAGATTACTCCTCTTGAATTAACATCAATTACTTTCATCAAATCTATAAGTTATGTTTTAATGTCAATATACTGAACTGCTTGGGCATTATTGGTAAAAGAGCCAGGGACAGAGGCAGTGTTTCATCCATTAGGGCTGCCTTCTACTGGAGGTGAGGCAGCATTTTATGTCACTGTGCAACACTACCACCTAGTGGACAAACTAGAATATTGCATCATTGGATTTCCATGTGCCAGCTTCCACCATTGTCTTCTTTTATTTATTTTTTTAGAGTGTGTACACTAGCAGAAAAGTCCTGCTGCACTGCCCTCCAAAGGTTGAAACTCTCAGGCATGTTGCACCTCTGGCCACACCCCATCAGTGATGTCACAGTAAGGATTTTTCAACAGGTGTCAATGGCAAGGTCCTGTTAAGGAAATGAGCAAGATTTTAAAAAGTGTTTTTACTTTGTCAAATTCATATTACATTAGAGATCTGGCTGTAGATCTGTCAACTGGTGACATGCAGGCCAAGACCAGTAGCAGTGCACTCAGTCAGATTAAACCGGTTGACAATGGATTTTGATCACATTATTAATACCATATTCATCCTGCATAATCTTGGACCTCTACTCATTGGAAAATGCGGGTTTCTCTGCTTGCAATGTGCAGACAAGACATATGTGGGAAATGATTATGTTGTGGAAGAAATCAATGCAGGATTGATTTTAGTTATTCCTACAGAGTCCCTGTGTAAAAAGATGTAGATGCACAAGGCTTGTGATGATTCACCCACGCACACGCCAAGACTCACTGTATCATTTTCCAGCCACATTAAACATTTCATCTGGAAATGTAGGAATGCTGCCCTGATTTCCAGTCTGGCTGGGGAATATGTATAATAACCAGCTAATGCGCACATTTGCCGCACAGTTGTTGAATATGCAGACTTCCCATGAAAATGTATTTTAACTGAAAGTATATAATTATTGCTGAGTTGGTTAACTGACAGATTTACTGGGAAATTTCTATAATCGCCATTTTCCAACATGGCCTATAACATATATATGAAATGAAGGATAAGCCGTACTCTGTAAAATTGTTGTTTTTTTTTAAATATCGTTTTGTATGTTGAGTATGGTTTATATTTAGGTGTAAATACTGTATTTTCAGCATAATAAATAATATATATCTAACCAGGTACAGCTGCTGTACAGTGCTGTGGTTTGAAAGCCTCTTACTACATCTTTGCGCTGTCTGGAGCGTTATTTATTCGACCATAAGATGTGTTACAAGTGAAAGTAATCAAATCTCTTCTGGTGCACATAATTGTCAACTGTGCATTGTACAAATTCTACAATTTGCTCCAAACTGGCACATGCAACAGTGTCTGTGGTGTCTGTGAACAGTAACTTGATTATCTGAGATATGTAAAACTAGAAGAAAAAAAAAACAAAAAACATGGCCATTATACTTTGAAAATATCATTGCCATACATATATTTTACTCTTTTTACATTGTCTTTGTACATCTGCTGATAGTAACAATTCATAACAACAAGTTTCTTCAAATATCAAATTTGTGTAGTCAACTATCATTTCTTCACATCAGACTAGCTACAGTGCTGGGCAGTAGCGCCGCTTTAACTACATTTCTTCATAGCGCAGTTGTAGCGTCATGTTTCTACATGAGATAGTGTTTTCAGTAGTGAAGCTGTTTTGTGGATCATATAGTGCAGTAGCGTTCACAAAAACTACATTTTCCCAGGCCCTTTTCTTTGAATACCAATTTGTTTGACTGACAGTTTTTTGTGTTTTTTTGTTTTTTGTCATGTATTTAATGATTTAATTTGGTTAAAAATAAAAAATAGCTTGGTAGCTTAACTTGCTACATTTTCTAAGTAGCTTGCCCAACAATGATTGGAAATGAACTAATAACTACCAAGTTTACTGAGCGCTGCTGCTTCCTTCAAATCCTTCTTCTGAAACTTTTGTTGTGGAATGTGTATGGAGTTTAAGAGAGCTAGCCTTAGCTAGCAATATTAGCTTAGTAAAAATAGACTGTCTACGTGGATATAAGAAAATGGTTTATCTTGCCTCAAGGTGGTAATTCAAGAGCAGACTCAAAATTCTGGGGAAGACAGTGAGGCAATGAACTGGTGTACAGTTACCAGACTTATCTTGCAAAGCAGCTGGGTCCAATCTTCTGCCACTGGCCAATTCAGCTGTGGCTTGCTCTTCAATAAATTCCAAATGTGGCTCTGGAACCCATGCCCTTCCACCCTATGTACAACTACTTCTGGACAACCTTGGCAGTTGACAACAAAAGCAGGAAATTTTGGACAAGCATGACAACTGATGCCTCAAAAGTCGACTGTAAGGCAGCTTTGTAACCCTCACCTTAACCAAAGTCCTAACCATAGCCGTTAACCTGAGAAGCAGTCTCACCTTACAGTTGACAGTGGCTGCAAAAAAACACAGAAAGCAAGCAGCTGTAGGCTACTGGCTATTACGCTAATTGTGCACCTGTAGCTGTGAAAACAAACCATAAATTAAAAATTATTAGTTCTTTATCAAAGCCAAACTTAGAAATCATCATTGTGCTTCTGCAAGCATTGTGATGGCAATTCAATCGGTCTAGTTTTGTAGTGCATCCAATCATTCAAGAAGCAGCTTAATTTGACATGAGTTTAAAATAGAGCTATTGCAATTAAGTAGGCCGCATGCACAGGTGTTCAGTTATCTTACCAGTTATCTGTTCAGTTAGTTTTTTTATACCTCTGCTCATTTCACTGACAACATTTTAATTGAGAACTGTATCGCACTAAAAGTGCCCCATCGTGGATGCTCTATCCGCCTCCCAGTGTGCATATCTGGGCAGAGGCCAGCATCCCTAGTCAGTGTTCCCTGCAGGTGTGTCTTGATTCACAAAAATAAGAGAGACTGCATTTTATTAAACTTTTCAGTTTTGTTTTATGTATTAAAAATGTATTACTTATTTATTGATAATTTTCAAGGGGTGAACATCAAGGCTGCATTTTATTTTGGGTTTCAAGTTTGTTTCATGCAAAAAATACGTGATAAATAAAATTTTGTATTGCACCTAAATGTTTCCTAATTTAATGTCTTCTTTACCAATCTAACTGTACATTTTCACTAATCCAAAGGTCTGTATTCATGTTCACTTTGCCTCCTGCATGCTCACTGAGACATTTTAACCTAGGCTCCTGGACAACTTCCTTAACCGTTTCTTTTCAAAAAGCCTATGACAATGCAACAATGTTATGACAATGCATTGTAAGCAACATGGTAGCTTACAATGCTGTGCCTACCAGCTGTTTCTGCCAGAAAATAATTACACATACAAGATCTGTAAAATGTGTATTCTGTAGAACACGGCTGTAAATAAAGAGTGGTGCTTCAAATCTAAGACACTTCTAGTTATTTATGGGTACAGTATTCTGTCGTATGGCACTGAATGCATGTTGCTGTTTTAGCAAAGATATTTCGCTCTGGGGATTAATGCAGCACCTACCTACCTGTCTGTCTGTCTGTCTGTCCACACTCACTCGACCTCTGCCACAGTTATGTACATAGGGCTGTTCACTTTCGTCTGCCTTCTGAAGTCAACTGTCAGCTTTTTGATCTTCCTGACATCTCACCATAACCTAGTCTTTTAGGCCTGTAGAGTAAAAAATACTGTCAAAAATATAAAATACTTATCATTGTTTATCAAATCCAAAAATCCTTCATTAGGGTCTTCTTCATTAAGAAAAAATGTTTTCCTTGTGCACTTTTGTCTCCGTTTTGAAGCTGTACTTGCCGATCGTTCGTTGTATTAGCATTTAGTGTTTGTCAGCTCGCCGAGGGACTACAATTAGAAATTAGCGTGTTGGCTGAAACTAGCGCATTTGCAGAAATGTTGATTAATGTGTGTTGTCCCAATGAAAACAGATGCTGATTATTATGAACTTGGATAAGTTTATTCATTCTGAACCTACTGCAACTGGTCTCATAGATGATGTACAAACGAATGCAGAGACAGAATGGAAGCAACTTGAAAAACTGAAAATCATTTATTTCGGACTTGAAACACATTGCATAGGCCGATGTCTGTATCTATGTTCAGTGAGCCAAGTTGTTTACTTCCCTCTGTGTGCTTTTTCTTATATGCACTCATAGAGTTTAAGTAAATATTTCAGTTTTTGCAAGGTGTTTCACTTGTGTTCAGTCCTCTGGTTCATCTTCCTTATTTGGTTTGAAGCCAGAATATTGCCAGATAGCTGAAGTTGCTGATGTTTGGGCCACCAAGTCATCAACACCTTGGGGCTGGGCCCCAAGGTGGCACAGAATTTAAAGATCAACCCATTCCCAATGGTCAACAGAACCATGTGAATTATCACTAACACACCTACTAACCACATATGTCACCTACTGTATCGTCGTGATTTTGCAGTATGCTGTCTCATGTATTATAAATTGCCATATTTTCATACTTGTTTGGAATCAGCCAGGACTCCCAAACCAAAAACTTAACCCAACCAATTTGGATTGTTTCCTTACCTAAGACTTTTGAATGAGTATCAGCTGTGTATTTCGGGCATACAAGGCTTCATCCCTGAATGTTTTGAGCCTAGTCCCAAATATATATTTGATCTGGAAAGAGCTGGCATTTTAATGTAGTGGTGCAATACTGTTGTTGGATTGGAGGGAGGGGAGAAATAAAGCGCTGCACAAACATGCAGTGACTGAAGTCATTAATTCAGTTACTTACTAGCCTGGAAGAGGGGGAAAAATAGTGTGACTACAAGTGCGAGGGGAGGACGCAGATCAGTGTACACAGCGCGTGTGAGAGCTACAGGTGGAGGAGAGCTGAGGGTTAGGGTCAGGGTTCTCATTCTTGCATTAACAGCTCCAAAGACACTATTGTCTCATTATGCACAGCCATTACGCACAGATATGCCTATTTACAGGTCATAATGTCTATTAAATATGTCTATTATTTTCCAATGCCGGTTCTCCTGCCTGCTTCTCCCTCTACTGCAGGTAATAAACTGACTGGATAAGTACCTCATACAACCCCACTTCAATAAACCCAAACTAACTATTCTTGGGTTCAAAGTTTCTCTCATCTCAATACTGTTCATGCGGCTCCCATTATCTCTTGGTATCATTCAGATTCCTATGTATGTCACTAACTTTCTTTTGTAGGCTAAATAAGTCATCTTCCTGTTCCAAAGTGCACCTTTGAAACTCATTTTTTAAGTCCATGATTTCCTGTAATAATTCCTTTTATTCCACCTATTAAACAGAGTTTTTATTTGCTAATAGATCAGCTGTTTCTTCTGCTTTTCGATTACGTGTGGTGACTTTGCTTTCTCCTTTCACAATTAAATTTGTACGTCACCATACCTGAACACAATGTCATGCCCCAGTGCAATATATATGCAATTCAAATGGCAAACTCTATGTGGCATACAAAATGTTCAAAATTTCACATTTCAGGGTAGATGTTTCTTTAGCTTTTCACAGTGACATGCTCACCAGTGCTCAGTACCAGAAGAACCACAAAGAATTTTTTAATTCCTTAGCTTCCCCCATCTGGAATACACCTCTAAAAACTCATGAAAAATAATATTCTAGAAATACTATTAGCAACTCTGACACACTCACACACACAAACAAACTGCATGAGTATGCAAAAATGTCTAAGGGTGACGGTGAGGATGAAAAAGTTTTTTGTTGTGTTATGTTTGTTGATGCAGCTGTTATGTGTTTGCTTTGGTGACACAGGAAAATCTTCATGTCATGTCAGTACATTTCTGAATTTAAAATGAAATGAGCTGTAATGAACAGAAATGAGAGACAGACAAAAGGCAAAGGATGAAGCAGAGAGACGGAAGCAGAGCAGGAAACTCCATGCCTGTGGGCAAAGGCGAGTTGGCACCCCAACACAGGAGAGGGTTTACCATTCACACATACACAATATCCACACCTCTTATAAACACATGCCTGCACACACAGATCTGGAGGTGTTAAAAGTAATTTTCCCCCTGATGAAAGGCTTAGCTCAACTACTTTTAAGATTCCCTTCATCTGTCTGTACAGGACTCTGTGTGTGTGTGTGGTAGTCAAGAAGAGAGAGAAAGAGCAGGAGAGAGGACCGATACAGCGAGATGCAGACACAGAGAGACAAAAAGGAGCAGAATGGAGGTGTGCAGACACCACATAGTTGTTGTAACTTGAGCTGCTGACTAATAGCAGCTCCATTAACATTCCTGCCCTTCTACAGAGTTCACCTGGGAACAGCACAGAGACCTGTTGAAGTGCCCCTGAGCCAAACACAGACATACAAAGAGCCAACAGGCCCATATTAACATTGAAAAATGTGGCTGCTGAGGAGGGCTGCATGTGGGGAGGCGTGTGAGGGCGGGGTCCGGAGTCTAGTGTGATGCACTGAATCCTTTGAAACTCTGAAATTAAAAGGGAGAATGTTCTGAAATCCCCAATTGTTAAAGGGGCCTTGGCTTTTCTTAAATAATCACGCAGCAATTTTAGACAATAAAAACGGTTCACAAATTAAAAAAATAAATTAATATGCATTTCCTTAAATGACTCAAATAATGTACGTATCACATGAGATAAAGATGCAAAGTGATTCATAGGTTCAAAATAAGATATTTTAAAAGAGCAGTTTGTCCAGCTGTGCCAGCTGAAACGAAGCGAAGTGTCTTTTTCCATACAAGGTGCTAGCTACCATAGGGAGGTAGCTAGCACAACTCCACAGCATCCCCCTGCAGGACAACTCAAAGCTATGGGTATTAAAAAAAAAAAAAAAAAGACAACAAAATTGCTCCATATAGCTCATGCAGCATGACTGAAGTCTTCTGAAGCCAAATAATCACGAATAGACAACTATTTACTACATTATTTAGCATGAATCTTCACCAGGGCACTAAATTATGGTGTAAACATGGCCTGATTTACACCTTGCATTAGCATGTGATCCCTATCCAGATATGTTATCCAAAGAATGAAAAGCGCATGTTAATGCAATGTGTAAATGCACAAAGAATGCATTGTGATCAGTATGCAATCCAATCCCAGCCAGGTGTAAATGAAATCCATACAGCTGGGACACATTAGAGAGATAAAATCCACCCAGAAGTTGAAAACGTAATTATTAGGGTGATTGCTGTCAAGCAATCACACTATTGTAATCCGATTTTCTTTTTCTTCTTCTTCTTATTATTATTATTATTATTATTCCGGCTGATTTTCTGCACGCTTCTCCTCCCACAGTTTTCGAGCTATCGGCACCAAACGAACTGTAAAATGTCCGGCCCGATTCGGTGAGGTGTGCTTGTATATAGCTAAGCGATCCGATGCACCGATTTTTCGCAATTCCAGAAAAACTGCGATTTTTGGCCCCATAGAAAATGAATGTCGGAATGTTCGGAAGCAGCAAGGGAGCGTAGCTACTTGCCACAGACACAGGCTGGGACCCAGATACACACGC
>OMLF01050124.1:0-11968 GCA_900302615.1 Holocentrus rufus
GGGGTTGGGGAGGGGGCTGCTGTGCTGGGACGCCCCGCACTCCTCCACCAATGCCAGGGCCTCTTCCTCGGTCTCCCCTGTGTGGCTGTAGCTCTGTAGGGTGCGGCATGCAGCTAGGGTCTCCTCGCAGTCCTGGTAGGTCCCGTGGTGCGGGTGGGGCTCGGCCTCTTCATCCTGGGCTTCCCCCTGCGTCAAAGACTGGACGGCCTGCACTGTCTCCAGGTCCAGCTCATTGGAGTGGTGATGGGGGTGGTGCGAGTGGTGGTGGCCCAGCTCCTCTTTGAAGTCGGGGTGCTGGTGCGGATGGGAGTGCGGATGCGGGTGCTGAGGCTCCATCAGCAGCGTGACGGCCTTGTCCTCTGGGTGCAGGGGCTGGAGCTCCATGGGCTCGGAGGGAACAGAGATGGCCGTAACAGTTTCCACTGCCGCGGCTGCCGCTGCAGATTCCTCCTGCTCCCTGCGCCTCCGTTCCTCCTGCTGGGGGTCAGCCGAGGAGGGCCGACACTTAGCCTCCGGCACCTCCTCCTCAGCCTCCTCCTCCTCCTCTTCCTCCTCCTCCTGTTTGCTGACGTAGTCCCGGGCTACGCTGTTCTGCATGTCTAAAAAAGCTTCTCCGCCTTGGGGTTCCTCTTTGACAGGAGGAGAGCTGGTGCGAGAGGCGGGCTCCTCCTCCTCATCTTCATCGTCCTCCTCATCTTCCGAGTCTTGGCTCTTCCTCTTCTTACTACTGTTGTTGCTGCTCTTGTCCTCAAGGTGACCATCACCCTCATCGTCCGCATCGTGGTCCTCACTGCGCCTGCTTCCCGAACCTGGCATGGGTGCTGCCCGTCTACTGCTGCTGCCGCCGCTGCCCATGCTGCCGCAGTCCTCCTCCTCCCTCTCCTCGTCATCCTCTTCCTCCTCCCTGTCACCCATATCTGTGTCCTGGGGCCGGGACTGGGGCGCCCGGGGTCCCGAGGTGGAAGAGGAGGAGGACGGGGACAGCAGGGGACGGGAAGGTGAACGACTGGGTTTGTCCTCTTCCCAGGCTCTTTCAGCCTCCTCTTCCTCTTCCTCCTCTGGCTCAGAGGCAGGAGGTGGTTTGGGGGCAGGCTGAGGCTGCTGGCGGAGGGCAGGGTTCTTGGGTGGTCTTCCTCGCCTCTTGGGGATCTTCTGCTCTACAGGCTTGGGCAGGTAGTCGTCTTCTTCATCAGAGTCTTTCTGTTTGTTGTTACTGTCAGTGCTGGTTCGACAGGCTCTCTTGCTGCCACGGTCGTCTGCCAGCTGCTGCTGAGCATCTTTGTCCAGCTGCTGCTCCAGCAGTCTTTGCCTCTCCTGCTCTTGCCTCTCAGCCTCCTCCTGGGCTCGTTGCAGGTACCAGCTCCGGGGCTTGCGGCCAGGCTTCATCTTGATTTTGGGAGGAGGAGGATCCCCAGTTTGGGCCTGGCTCTCTGCGGCTGCCCGTTGGTTGGGCCCACTGCCTGGTGGCCTTCCGGGTCCTCGTTTCTTCCAGTGCAGTGGTTTGCGACTCTTGCCTTTGGGCCAGCCTTTCTTCTTCTTGACAGGAACTTCAGGGTTGGCTGCTAGAGTCTCTGAGGGAGCTGCTGGCAGTGCAGCCACAGGTTTCAGTACAGGAGTTAGTTCTGAGAAAGGAGGAAAAAAACAGTGTTACACAAATCTACATACATGGCTGTTTAAATATGCACACAACAGTCACTAAACCTTGAGTTTGGCAGCAAAGTACTGTCCACTTACCGTCTTCATCTGATTCGGTGAGGTTGGAGCGCCGGCCCCTTTTGGGTGCGGGGTCTGACAGCCTCATGGCAGAGCGGGCTGGGGGATAGCGGCGTAGCGGGTGAGCCAGAGGGGTCTCCTCCTCCAGCCTGGGCATAGGCCTCTCCGAGTCCGAGTCCACAAAGGGCTCATCCAAGACCTCTGTGGTCTCAGAGATGGTCTCTGTCACCACGCTGCTGTGAGGGTGGCTGCGCTGGCGAATACGACGCTTCCTCAAGGGCTTCTGGGTAAGAGAGAGAGCAAGGTTAATTAAAAGTGACTTTCAAACCTAACCCCAATTTCACAGTTCAACTCCACCTGGGAATGTTACAAGACTCAAAGCTGTCTGGGATCAAGTGTTGTATGGGTAATTTCTAAAGCTTGGGCAACCATCCAATGAGATATGCCTTCCACAGTCAAGTATTTCTTAGTTACAAATGTTCCCAATGCTCATAATTCCTGATTCATCCTCACATATCTTTTTGATGTGGCAATTTTTCTGCAAAGTTTCATGTCTCTAGAGACCAGCACACAGAAAACTGAGTTGGGGTTATATTCTGAGGCTGGAAAATGTAGATTTAATAGGATTTTTTATCTACAGTAACAGGACACTTACTGCTGAATGTCCACAGCATATTTAAGTGTGTCTTAGATTATTTTACATTGTTTCAATTTCAGTCAATCTGAAAACTGTCAGCTTCTCACCTTGCATTTGAGCCCCATGGCAGGCTTGGTGAGGATGGGTGGGGAACATGCCCTCCTCTCCTCATCATCATCATCGTCGTCATCATCGTCCTCTTCCTCGCTGCTCTCACTGAAGCAGCTCTTCCTGACAGGTGGAGGCTCAGTCAGCCTGGAGCCCAGGGGCAGCTGTGCCAGTCCCTCACCGGGCCCCTCCCTCAGCCTGGGTTTAGGCCCTCTCTTTTTCCTGGGGGGGCGCCCTCTGCGTGGGGGTGTTATGGAAGGGTGCCTGGCCATGTCCAGAGGGTGGAGGGCTGTGGGCTCAGCTTGTCTGTCCAGGGAGAAAAGGGAAGGTGGGCTGCCGGCAGAGCCCGTGGATTTCCCCCCCTCAGCCCTGTCCTCGTCGTCATCCTCCTCCTCTGCCGGGCGGATCTTGGGTGGCCGTCCCACACGCGGGCTGTCCTTCACCTTGCCCCAGGGCCAGTTTTTGGGCGGGCGTCCCCGCGGCCTGCGCTCTCCATTGGTCGGTGGAGGAGGGCGAGGTTCTGGGACCGGTGGCGGGCAGCGGATGGGAGAGGTCGGAGAGCTTTGGCTGATGGGAAACCCCGGAAAGCACTTTCTCTCTTCCTCCTCCTCTTCGTCCCTCTCCCTCCCTTGGCGCATGTGCCAGGAGAGCGGCGAGACCTTGTGACCTGGTTTGATCTATTTACAAGTAAAAGAAAATAAATCAATACTTAATCTAGGAGAATGTGTGCCCAGGAGATCAATTGAAGCTCAGTGGTGCAAAATTAAAACAAATGCAAAAATCTCCAGAGTGCCGACATGAAAACCGATAATTCCATTTTTAATTTCTAAATGCAAGCTCAAAAAACAACCTAGAGGACAAAAGGAGATTCAAATGATGCTGTTCATTTACCTCCTTGCGGTTGTCTTCCTCCGGCTCTTCATCGTCATCGTCATCGTCGTCATCGTCTCCTTCGGCGTCGGAGACAACGGTGTTGGTGACGATGACTGGCGTCCAGCGGAGACACTCGGGGTCGACCTCCAGCTGCCGGGGCCGGGCGTGGAGACGCGACATATGATTGGTCACCAGCTTCTCCCGCCGCACCAGCACCAGCCTGACAAAACCACAGCAAACAAAAACAGAGCTTTAGGACTTTGTGTAGCTGAATGCATATAAATTTGTGCAGCCACACTCGTGTATCAGCTTACGAACGGTTATGTCCATGTAGCAGCCTGTGTCAGTGTATCTTCCTATAGGAGAACACCTGTATGAATAAACCTATATGAGGATGTGTGTGTGTGTGTGTGTGTGTGTGTGCATGTTAAGCACAGTACAATGGAAGGCCATCATTCATACAGACCACATATAATTTACTCATGTACAGATACAGACCGAACATACTTTCATTTTCACATCCTGCCCATATATTTTCACTTTCACATACATACTGTTTTGTTTTACTCGTATTATGCAGCTCTGTTCACCTTCTATCTGCACCAGATTCAGACTTGCCTTTAGACAGTGCTGAGGAATTTAAATCTCTAGAGGTGAAGGGAGATCTTATTTGCTTCTTTAACTGCCACCATGAAAGAAAAAACACTAGGCTGGACTTCCATCATGACCATATAAAGGCTTCACAGTGGTCATGTTTACATGCACAAAATAACCTGCATAGCAGATAAACACTAACTATTTTGGATTCATCTGTTTACATGAACTTTTCATACCCCGCAACTGAGTATCCTTGTTTCCATGAATAAACCAGTTGAGCAGGATATTCCCTTTCCCTCGTGACTGAGCAATAGTAGGTTACTTGTAATACAGGAGAAAAATATTAAGTACTGCTCACCACCATGTTTTTCTTGTCATCAATATGTACCTATTATGCAGTGCAAGTCTGAATTTGTGTAGGCAGTAACAACCAAAAATGTATTCAAGCCCCAGTAAGCTATTCAACATAGAAGGAAGGCAGGCATGTTAACCAGGTTTTTAACAGTTCAAGTATGAAGTTATTCAGGTTATTATAAATTATGTAGTTCAGATGCCTCGAGCCAAAGCCAGGCTACTTGAGAAGGTAGGTTAAGAACAGACTGCTCCTCACAGATAAACTTATTTGCTGTGTGTATGAGTTTGTGTTTGCACCTGTCTCCTCGCTGCTCCAGCATGTTGAGGTGGTGCAGGGTGGCAGTGATGTCCTGTGGGCAGATGCCAGTCAGCTTGCTGAGGTGGCGGATGGTGAGCTGCCGGTCGCGGACCTCGTGGAGACACTCCAGCACCACGCTGCGCCAGTAGGCCATGTAGGACAGCCGACCCAGGTCCGACAGCGGCTTCTCCGGAGAGCCCGGCTGGCCCTCGCGCTTGGACAAAAGGTAGCCTGCAGGGAGGGCGGCATTAACCAAGAACTTAGAGACACTGGGCAGGACAGTGCAGCAGGACACCATGTTTTCTGTACACCATGTTATATTTCTTAGCACAGCTTGTGTTTCCATCAGTGGTGGAAGTTACTACATATCTGTTTCAGTGTGGTTTGTGTAGTCACAGTAAAAAATCTGAATGAGGCAATAACATCATGTAGCCATTAAATATTGTTGCACTGTAAAAACAATAAAAAAAATACTGCGGCAATTTTCTCCCATTTCTCTCATCTGTAAGCTCTCCATCGACATTATCCTGTTTCCCAAACTGCATCTTCAATGAGAATTCAACACAGCAATGGGCTGTAATACACTTGGCAACAAACATTACCAAAGGAGCTGTCTCCCTGATGTACTGATTACATGGTTAACTTCAAGCTGCCCAGACAAATTCTATTGTACATTTTGCCATGTGTCTCACTTCCACTGCCAACAAATTATCTTGTCATATTGCCCAAAAACTTACCACAGGTATTGCATCCTTCAAACAACTCAGAGTGAATTTAAAACTAAAGCAACTGATACAGTAACACCAGGGAATGTGTGTCGATGTCCTTCATCTTATTAATTCTTTCAGAAATCAATCCAGGCATAAAGAACAGTCCATACAGACTGGTTTCAATCTAAAGGCCAACTGTGCTTTGATTTTTGATTCACGCTATTGAGTAGCAATTCCGATGGCACTGATCCAAACTCTACAGCAGCCCAACACTGGAACAGAATTTAAAAGGCTCGGCTCACGGAGTGTGTGTGTGTGTGTGTGTGTGTGTGTGGGTGGAATATGTGGTGTGGGGTTTAGTGCCCGGTGCCCTGCATGAGACTGAAGCCCTTACTGAAGTCGATGAGGAAGCGTCCATAGCCCTTGCGCTGGTACTGTGGAAGAATCATGATGCATGACACATTGTACTTCTGTTGACAGTGCTTCTCCTGGAGAGGGGGAAAAGACAGACACACACACAGACACACATTCCATGAGAAAAAAAACATGCATAAAGCCAAACTGCAGAGCAGGCCTGTGCGGGTGTATGGGAAAGTGTTGATGGTGGTGTGATCCTTGGCTAACCGCTGCGTTTTGGCAGTGAGGCCGCATGTTAATGGATGCACCTGCATCTGTAAATTACACAGAGGTGCGAGGGGGTGTCACAGCACCCGGCTTTTATCTGGGGAGAGAAAACGAGCACTTGCGTGTTCAGAGGAATCCACCGCTTGAGAGCCGATGCTGACGTACCGCCATTTCATTTTAATGTCCACATTTTCCTCTCCATGTTTGCTCCAACTGTTGTTCTGTAAGAGCTGATCTAACACACCTCAAACCTCTGCATGATATGGCACACAATCAGATATGTGACACAAATCTTCAACGGTAGTCACCTATTTCTTGGAAATTGCCAGACAGGCAATGACCAGATGGCAAGGGAATAAACTGCCTTTACTATAAAGCTGAAAAAGTATGGCCTTAGGCTGACATAATTAGATCTCACTCCAGTTAATGCATCATTTTTGACATCGGGTTTCACACCTGAGCTCTCCCTATAGCACAGTGGTGTTGAACCACGACCCTGCTGACAATCATCCTGCAGTTTTCTGCAGCTGTGCTGATAACGTGTGAACAGCACTTTCAAGGCGGCAGCACACAGCAGACATAAGCCAACACTAACATGTGAAGTAAGTGGGCTTCCTGTGCACTGGAACCACTTACCTCCTGTTGATGTAGCATGAAGTAACAGGGTTAATAACTAGCCGACAAGGTATATGCACCTTTTCCACGTGGGCTGACAGAAAGATGTTTGTCAGTGTTCTGTGTGATGAAAACTGAGCGGTTGGGGGAACTGGACTGCCGTCAAAGCATTATCAATTATTCTTCATAATAGCAATCAATGTATGGAATGGAATGTATGTATGCATGGAAAATGACGGCAGCACTTCAACCGCATATAACACCTTGCTGTCACACGTTTATCAGGCCTGACTAATAACATTATTTCCATGCTTTGATACTTTCCAGACCTGCATTCAAACACTAACAAGTGTCAAAGAAGCTTTGGCCTTATGAATGTGGCTGTGTCCTGGGACTTCAAGCCAAATTTATACACTTGGCGGCGTTCTTGGCATTGCCGTTGTGATCAGATTTTAATTTTTTTTTTAAAGGACACAGGTACAAGATAGCAAGAAGGATTAAGACACCCTTGCTTGCCAATTTCGCTGCTGTCCCATCTCTTATAATATTGTAGGCCACTGTGTACACACTGCACAGCCAAATGGGCCATATCTGGGCCTCCAGTGGCCACATCTGAACACTGGCTCTGCGATGTCTCCCTTGAAGATTAAGGGTGCACAGTAGTGGAATGCACTTAGAGGATTTCTAGATTGTTACGTAGAAAATACAACATCCAGCGCGAGTGGGGGTTTCCCAAGAGGCCATGGGCAAGCAGACTGAAACCGAGTTAAAGGGGTGGTTTGCCCAGTGATGAAATGTTTAAGATAACCGCAGTGTTTGTAAAGAATTGTCCCATATACTGCTGCAAACATCTCTCTTTTGGACTCACTGTACCACCGTTTGGCCTCAGAACATTTGGATCCTGCTTCACAAGCTGGTATCACTACTTTTACAATCAATTGTCATCTAAAAAAAGTCACTTCCCATTCAATTCTGTCGTTTTGGCTGGTATTGAGCTGCTAGTGTATTATGTGGACACACAGATCTCATCTGTGTTTAAACTGATGGTGAACAGATGATAAAATTTATCATTATTTATGGGTGAATGATCTCTTTAAGGGCCTGTATTGGCCATACCTTGGAGAAGTAGCCGACAAGGTGGCAGCCTTTGTTGTCGTTCTGGGTGAGGACATAGAACAGGAAGGGCTCCACGTCGTAGTACAGAGTCTTGTGGTCCAGAAACAACTTGGCCAGCAGACACAGATTCTGACAGTAGATTGTGCTCACATTGCCATCAACCTGCAGGTAAAAATAAACAAACACACACACACACTGTTAAGCAGACTAGGACGGCAAACTCCTGTTTATTCCCAGAACATGACTTTCTAGAAAACACATCTTCAGACCGCTGCTAGAGCGCCGCGGAACAAAGTGAAGGAGAAGTGAGAAGAGACTCCAGTGTCAGACAATGATCTCAGCTCAGTCTCTGGGGACCCTGACAGAGAGAAAGAGAGAGGAAAGGAGCGGGGAGAGAAAGAGGAGAGCAGGAGGGGGGCAGGTTGGCAGCTGGCCAGCCGTCTCTGTTCTCCTCCTCTGCCAGTTCCACTGCTGAGTGAGGATGGACTGCAGAGCCAGGAAACAGAAGCTGCAGTGGCCGTGGCCTGCAGACACCGTTCCACTGGATTACACGCTACGGGATCCAGAGGTGCCGCTTCGCTGTAAGCTGCGAGCCATGTAGCTTTCAAAGGACACTACTGTCTACTTCCCCATTGCAAAAAAATTCCAACAATGGCTAGGCTTGCACAGTGCTTGAAACGCCCCTAAGTATGGTGATATCAAACCCATATTTTATCACTGCAAGCACCCTAAGTATCCCAGCAACAGCTTATGCTGGTGGCAGAAAAGATACAACACACTGAAATTTTAAAAAGGATACAGTAACCCAGTTTTTGGGTTGGTTGGCTTGGCAGTTTGAGCCACTGCCTGGCTCTGTATCAAGAACTGCTCCAACTTCTGAATGTAAATCAACAAGTTTTCTGCTGTTTCAATATTGCAATATTGCGCTGAGGGCAAAGCCAGCATTTTTACATGTTACATATTTATTATAGAATTTATGAATGCTAAACTGGATGGGGGTGGCAAGCTCTTAACATAAACTGGCTTGGATTCTGCACGCGTGTCCATCAGTATGCTGATTGTCATTATCATCATCATCACTCTAAACAGAGTTCTTTCCCTCTCTGCCAAGAAGAAAATCCAAACAAACACTGAATCCTTGTGATATTTAGAAAAATTGTCAAATTTAAGTAGTATCAAAAGGCTGATTTGCATTATGTTGTTACAATACTGGAACCTTGTATGGCAACCAGTGCTAGGGTCTGAACAAGTGCAATTACAAGGCAGGGAGAAGAGCAACATCGTCAAAGAACAGAGACACCTTTCACAAAGGATGTGGCTGCAGCAGCCTTGTGGTTTGCAGCCGAGGCAGCGGCCTCTTTGTCTGCAATCCGCCCCCGCTCGCTCGCACAACTGCACCTCTCGTCTTCCCCTCTTTTAGTCACTAACTGACCACCACCGTCAGCCCACTGGACATCCCTCGGTTCACCCTTCCCGTCCCCGCGCCTCACCTCGAACACGGACACGTCATCCTTCCTGTAGATCTCGTTGGCTGGGGGGTGGAACCAGCTGCACTTCCTCATGTGTTGGTAGAGGATGCTGCGGCTCTTCATGTAGCGTAGGCAGAACTCACACAGGTAGAGCTTGGGTAGTCTAGGAGAGGGGGGGGGCAACGTGAGAAGTTGAAGGGAAAGATGCAAAAACAGAGTACACAGCAATCATAACACTTTGCATCTGGGATGTTTTGTTCTTGTCGGGGTGAAAAGGCCTCTGCAACACCATTTAGACCATCATGGGACCCTAAACCTCTTACCATACTAATGGCACTTTTTTTAGTGGGTCAGAAGCCCCTTAATGCAGGATGAGATACATTTCACCACATATTTTACAAACTGGCAGCCTCTTAGTCATTTATTGTGATTCTTCCACACCACATAGGAATGATTTCTTTGAGTAGCAATATGATATATAGTAGTAATAACAACATACTGTCTGGCAGTGCTCAGGGAGGAACCTCCATGATGTCAGAGGCGGATGATTTATCCAATATTGGCAAAGTGATCTATGAGTCTTGCCATGGCAAATACAATTAATCTGCTGGTAAATATTTAAAGCAGCCATATTTATTTAGGATAATGCACCGACTTTTGACACAGAGGTATCTGGTTAAATAACAGGGTGGTGTCATTTGCCAGTTGGCAAGCCGGACTAAATGCCAAGTACATTGTGTTTTAAGGCGTGGGCACGTGTTGTCTTACCTGCTGTACTCCTGCGGGTACGGAGACGAATACCAGGTCTGGATCTCGTACTTGCCGAACTCGATGACGGACGGACAGCGCATCTGAGGGTCTGGCGGGCCGGTCACCCCGACTTTCTGTGAAGGCGAGCGATTAAGTCAGAGAGAGAAGAGGAGAAAGAGAGAGAGAGAGAGAGCGTGAGAGAAGGAGGTCGAGTCCGAGTTTACTACAGGAAGGATTAATAGAGCACGGGGCAGACAGAGAGATTACACACCAGGGATTACTGGACAAGGACCTTACACACACACTCCTGCGTGGCAAGTGAAGAAAATGCTGGGTGCATACACACACACACACTTACACACCAGATTAAATGCAGTTCCATAACAGATACAACCACAGATAAAGTTAATACGCAGCCTTTACAAACCAAAGTCTCACTTCCACACACGCATACACCTCCCAAATAGCATGCTAGCAGGATTATTATTAGCTGCATGCTCGTGGTGAGGGGAAACTCTCAGCATCTGCTAGCAGTCTGTCTGTTGACCCAACACACACCAGCACCACATGCTAGTAAAACAATACGCCTTGGCTCTCACACACACAGAATCTGCTTCTCTCATTTGCTCTCAATCATCGCGGCTCAAAGACACGCCGATCCAGATAGATGCATCAAAGCCCTCCTTTGCTGACCTTAGCAGCCACTTCAAATGTTTAAGGGTTCCTGAAAACACTCGTCTCCAAAAGTCCTCATGACTGACAGATCACAGCGGAATCCAATTTCAACAGAGTTTAAAATAAGAGTTTACAAACAGAGTGCTGTGCCTGTTCATCCCTGTGGACTCAGGGTTGAACAATTGTCTGTCAGATCACTGGATTTTAAGTGTGTGTGTGTGTTTGTGTGTGTGTGTGTGTACCTGTAGTGCCAGCTCCTGGATGTGTCTGAACAGTTCAATGTCTTTCTCCGTCAGGTTCTCGTGGCCCGGCAGTTTGTCGTCATCGTCGCGCCAGTCGCTGCCCTCCTGATTGTCTGTGGATGGAAAACAGCGTCAACATTAACTTAACACTACTGAGAGGCTTGAAGACACGACGCCAGGATGTTTGCTCATTGATTTTAGCCACAGTGCTATATTTAGCCACAGCAGACACTCAGTCAGTCAGCACTGAGACACTTCTCCCGCTATACATGGGTAAATAATCAAAGGATAGTACAAATCCTGGCATTCTGATATTGCCATCCTTTAGCTGATAGTGCTGCCCAGTTACAAGAGGGGATGTAGAGGTGATGGATCAGCATTCAACTGAGAGTTGGTCTTTGTGCGATACATCCCATGCCTGTCCGTTTCACAGCTGCATCCTCTTATGAGAGCAGGACGGGGGAGGGGAGACTTTAAGCTGGGTCTGACAATAAGTCCAGTGACAGTAAAGCACCGAGATGGTTCAGGCCAGCGCCAGGAAAAAAAAGTTTCTGCTCTTATTATTTTTCACCTGATGGCATGCCTGCTATCTCTGCCTCTCTGCTCTACCAGACCAACCTCCACTCTGCTAAGCTGTGACTGATCAGGCCAACTAAAGCCAGCTCACAGTTAATCAGAGGGCTGTGTGCAGCAGACATGGTGGCAGCTACTACAAAGCCAAAAGTAAAAGGCTGTTGCTTGCAATACATATGCAACCGTTTACTTTGGTTGGAAATGACAAATCAATCCCAGACCGTTTGTACCATTGGCCGGCGATTAACGAATAACGTCTGTCGGGCTGGCTCTCTCTTTTTTTTTTCTTCTTAAAAAGGTACACACACACCACGATGCAAACTAAAAGTCAAAGACAACAGCCTGCAGCACAAAGACTGCATGTTAGCAATGCAGCTAGCTGAAAACTAATGTATTAAAAAAATGCATGCAGATATTTGTCAGCCTCAAGGTCAAAATGTTGCCTGGAATTGTATTTTTTCTCCACATTAGAGATGATAATGTTAAAAAAAAAGTGAAAGTGAAACATGGGCCTATTTGTACTTTGGACTTTTTGTTGTCAAAAATGATACAATTCAAGTGGATTTACAAATCAGGTAAGTGCTTTGTATGTTTAGTAATTTAACAGTAATGTT
>OMLF01050129.1:0-15851 GCA_900302615.1 Holocentrus rufus
AACCCCTCTAAGTGGATACCCCACAGGAAGGGCTTCTCCAGGGGGGAAATGGGTCCCAGATGTCTGCCTTTGTCCCACTAGGCTCCTCAGGAGGGATGGAGCCATGGAAGGACGGGTATAGGGTGGTGGAGGGGGGAGTACGCTGCGTGCACACATCAATGACAGCAGTCAGGAGGGTGCAGAAACTCCCAGGGTTAAGGTGAGGAGAAATTTAATGATTGGTTCCTTTTGTCAAGCCAGTGTGGGTTTCCAAAACAGACTGCTGAGATGATTGGTCACACCGTCATCGTCCTACCAGCTGGATGTGTCACTGATCAGCCAGCGTAGCCTATAAACCTTTTGGCGTATGACGATAATTGAATTGACTGCATTACGAACTTAAAGAAATTGTTTTCCTTTTTCTGGAGAACTTCAAAAGTTTCAACAGGTCCGTCCCTCAGTGCAGTATTTCAGCATGGATCAGTCCAGACCAAACCATATGGCGGAGGCACAGAACTGGACAATACAACGGCCTGCGCTTCTTTGATATCTAAACCCCCTCTGTGTATGTAGGCTTTTATATATATTGATATATGTATATATAATCTATTTTCAGCTCTCGGAAGGGTTAATTATGACCCCCTCAGAAATAAAAAGAAGAAGAGAACAGGGCCGGAGTGTTTAGTGAAACATTATGTCAAGACTCTGACAAGGAAATGAAATGTGCAACATCAATCAGCCTATGAGGACAGAGATCAAACGAGCCTCCACACTCCTGCATCTGGTTCTGTTTGGACAGCCTCACTTTTTTCCCTTTCTCCCTCTCCTTTCTTCTCCTTTTCTTTTCCCTTTCTTATTCTTCTCCCATTCTCTCCCGCTCTCTTTTTTCCCTCTGTTCTTCTATGAAAAGCTTGCGCCACGCCATTCCTGTTAGCCTACTTGGTTTGTTAGCTCATTTTTTCCATGATGGTGGCATGGAGGCATGCTTCGCTAAGGTAAGCAACAGCTCCCAAGGTTAGACCCGGCAACAATGGCTTTCCTGTCCCTCTGCAAAGATCCACTGTCTCCACCACTGTGCCCAACAAACCCAACTCTAATACCAGTTAATCCCGGAACTGACTTGGCCTGTTATGTAAATACGGCCTCATATAATTCACCGTCCCTGTCCACGGCCCCACTTTGATGGCCAGATGAGCTTTTTTCTTCTGACTTGATTGAATCCGACTGGGATCGAGCTACTTTCCATTGAACTTGCCTCTCTGAATGAAATCTAAACCAGTGCAATCACGGGGCTCATCAAAATCTTCTGAACCGCTCCCTTTACATAGCTCACTTTTAGGTCCTTCAAATGCCGTGGCAATCACACCCATATCATTGTCTAAAAAGCTGTCACAAAACTGTCTCATGGATGGTATAAGGTGAAGTTGAAACTTTTGTAAATACCACTTTTTGATAAAATGTCTTTATAGAGCTTCCCTGTACAGTGACTGAATTATAATTAAAATCAATTTGTTTTGGGAATGAAAGATGTAGCTTTTTTTTTTGTGAAAAGACATTTGTACGGAAGTGTTTAAATACGAAAGCTATTAATAATTCTGCTGTCATCAAAAAGTACATCTTTTCTGCAACTTAGTGCAATGGAAAACCACCAGATTTCTCTGTAATGATGCATGCATGAGTCATTCAACTCATGATGCATGAAGGTGTGAGTGGCCACAAGGTTGGGAAACAGGGAAGATGAATTCAAGATGGATGCTCAAACTGTTGGCCAACATTGCAGTGATTTTTATCGGCGGCCACACTGTTGGTTAAATGAGCAACATCTTGTCAACACAGATTTATGTACGTTTTTCAAGTGACGTACAAAATGAGTAGTCCAAGCTATGCATTGTCATTGCTTCAAGAAAGTATGCTGTGTCATGACTGACACGATGTAAGAAAACATGTGTAGGTGTTTGCCAGTGGTGCTGAGTGGCTGCAGGCCCAGATGTGCCCTCCCCTGGGTCCGCGGTGCAGAGCGGGAACATGTGTCGACGTCGCCTGAGGGCATGGATGTCACAATTAGCTGCTCTCTCACCTTAGCAGCCTGAGGTCACTGGGGCACTGAGGTCAAGGGTTATTTAGGGTCCTGTCTGGGCTCCACGGTGTTTCCATGGAGATCCAACATCGAGGACTAACATCGCTGATGTCAGCCGTCATGTTTGAGTCATTTGAACATGAAATATGCCTGCACTTTAATGCCAAAAAAATACTGTCATGTCTTAGATATTGAGTTTTTAAGGTGTTTTAATGATCGCTCATATTCATACTCATATTTGTCAAGTGCATCAGTCTCTCTTATGAGACACTGATATGTCAGGAACAGCTCATCTTACGAAATTGTCTCCAGAATGTGTGCTTGCATAACCTCACATTTTCTCCCAGATCCACTCAAAGCTACTGTGGCTGAACAGCTTCATGAAAAATCCCCTGTGGGTTTTCATGATTTGTCATGGTAAAAGTTCTAATTGTGCCATTTGTAAACATAAATTTCACATCATAAAGTGCATTGTTTAACCTATGAATCCCCCTTCATTCTGTTAATCCACGTTATTTTCATTGACTGGGACAGCGGAGTGACCCACGGTTAACACATTTGTTTTTTTAGTATCTGGTTATCTACATGATAGGGATCAAGGCAGACAAATGTTTGGGGAACTCCAACTTTTTCTCTCTTATTTAAGAAAAAAATAAACAGTTTTTTTTTTTTTGCACTGCATCAACACACGATTTTTATGCAACATATTTGTTGTCAAATAAATGTTTCCATGCCAACTGCTATTTGTTTAAGCATGTGTCTTCACAAAGAAGAACATTAACAAGTGTTTAACATTATTATATAAAGTTTACATTGATGGCGGCTGATTAAAAAAGCTTTCTATTTATTCTTGACCTGATAATAAGTTGATCAACGAGATTGCAGACATGAGGGTGCGGACTAACGCCAGGCGAGCTCCGGCACAATCTGGAACCCATAAAGCCTCAGACATCTCCTGCAACATTAGACACGGCGCTTCTTATTGGCTGAGAGAGCCACTTACCCCCTTCCTTTACCATCCACCCAGCTAACTCACACTTCCTACTTCCCGGCCTGGCTTGGACCAAGCCACGCCCACTGGAACTCTGCTAAGCCAATGGGAGCTGCCCGCAGGCCCTGGGTTAGCGGCCGAGTATAAAAGTAGCAGAGGTGGACCTGCCTGTCAGATGGTTTGTTGTTATTCTGACTGCCAGGTTGAGATGGGAATGTGAAGGTGAGAAATTTGACAAGGTAACCAGGAAACAGGAGACTCCGAGTGACATCCAGTCCAATGGATCTTCGACAGCCCTAAGTTAAGCCACGTATCTCTTCTTTGTGCTTTTTTTTTTTTTTTTTGGGAGACGGAGAGCACATTTCAGACCGACCTGTCAAGTGCAATTTTGTAGACATTGCAAGTGTCAACAAGGGGAAAAGGAGAAGAAGAGGAAAGGGGAAAGCAGAAGGTCTCGCGTGGGACGCAACAATGAGAGAAGAAGTGTCCTGCACCAACTCCCCTGAAGGAGGGCTGGGAGCCAGCGAGGAGGAACTGGAGAGGGGAGCTAAGAAGACTCTTCAACCAGGAAGCCGAAAACGTTCCCCTTACCCAAAGAAGGACAGCCTTGGCCGGTCCGAGGAGAGTAGCACCGGCAGTCCTAACAGCCTGCTGCCATCTGGGCCAAAGAGGGTGAAGAAAAGCCCTACAGCAGCGGTCTCGTTGGCTCCCACCCCGTTAGGCCCCGGCACGGAGCAGCCCTTCGAGGACCTGCACACTCAGCGTGTCATCGCCAACGTGCGGGAGCGCCAACGTACTCAGTCCCTGAACGACGCCTTCGCCTCCCTACGCAAGATCATCCCCACGCTACCTTCGGACAAGCTGAGCAAGATCCAGATCCTGAAGCTGGCTTCGCGCTACATCGACTTTCTCTACCAGGTGCTGCAGAGCGACGAGATGGACGCCAAGCTGGCCAGCTGCAACTACCTGGCCCACGAAAGACTGAGCTATGCTTTCTCCGTCTGGAGGATGGAGGGCGCCTGGGCCATGTCCACCAGCCACTAGGACCCCTTTAACCTCTCTCCTAACCCACTCCTGTCCTCGTCTCTTCCCCTCTGCCTCTGCCTGCTCCTAATTCTCAATCCCTGAACACTAATAAATCCTCCCTTTTGGTCTCATCTCTATCATTTCAGCTTAAATTTCTGCCAAACATTGTTCATCCTACTCTGTCTTTGAGCTCCCTGTGGTTCACTCATTCACTGCTCCAGGCCTTAGTTTTCAGCATTAACTCCTGCAGTCGTGTCTGTGCAGCTTAAAGTAAAAAGCTCCCCTCGCTCCCACTATTTTTCTATTTCCAACGCTTCTTCTCATCTACACTGTAGAATTTAGTCCAATGCCACCGAGCCGCTCCATTGCAGCCCCTCAGGTATGAACACAACACAATATGAACACACACACACACACACACACACACACAGATCTATAAACACCACGTTATCAACACATGGGCATCACTGCACGCAGTTTGTTGTAATTTCTTACCACGTTCAAAAAAGTGACAGTACGGTCTGATACATTATCTGCAGTCTTTCAGATCCCTGAAGAAATTTTGATAGTGAATTGAACACATAAAATAAACAAATAAAAAACATTTACAAATATGTATTACCTATTCAAAAATATGTGGACATCACCTATTCATGGGAATCATGTTCTTTTTTCTTTTAAAAAAAAGTAAAACAATGTATTTGCCATTCACATACGTTGTCATGAATTGTTATTTTGTTCTACAATGTGAGGCAAATATTATACAAAACCTTGCTCTTGTAGACATGATGTATACGGAATTAATAATTTGAATCAAATTTGATCGTTTCTTGTAAGCAGCTCCCAATTTCTGCAGGAAGATGGTAACTGCTTGTGCATAAAAATAATACATTTGAAAATGAAAATGAAAACATCGATAGAAATGTAAACAGTTAAGAACTGCAGGATTACAACACATGCAGACTTGGCTCAACAACTATTGCGTTATTCAGTAACAAACAGGGAACAGTTCTTTTGCTTTACGTTTCTGTGTACAATGGCGTCAAAAACAAATCAAAAACAAAAAGTTTTAGTAGTTATGTTTAAAGTTTGATTTTGTATATAGATGCAACAATTTTATTCCAAATTATACAATAAATGTCTCATAAAATGCCTTTACTTAAAATAATCCAAATTATATGAGAATAGAAATTGTTTAATTTGATGATTGGTACATTAAATATCTAGTGTGGATTCTGACCTGGATTAGTTTAGTTCAAAAATTCATTACATGTATTATTTTCAATTGTTCTAAAAACTATAAAACCACTGATATCTGTCTGCCGAGGGTTAAAAAAAATAAGTTTTTTTCAACATGTTAAAATTTGTTTGGCTGTTAATTATTAGTTATAACATTAAACTGATTCCATATGCAGTTGTTAACAACATATATATTATTAAATTTAGATAACGTAAGTTACGTGGTAAAGTTAATAATTGCACTGCGTTTAAATTCACTAAAATGAATTAGCAGCTCATTTTAATCAAGTTGAGCAGCTCAGGTCCAGTGTTTGGCAGACAACTGTTCTCCTCCAGTGTTTAGGCTGATAAACTTCAGATTCAGCCTATTATTTTTCCAACTGTTTAAACCGACACAGGGGTCCGACAGGTAGAGTAGAGGAGGATAAAAGAAAGGGAAAGTGAAGGAAAGAAAGAGGAAACACCTCCCTCTCTCCCCTGCAGCCTTGCCCTTTCTCCTCAGGATCTTGTATCCAGTGTCGTGCAATCAGGCCCCGCCGGGGCCCAGACAAGCAGGAACCTTTAGATTGGAAACAGTTGTGAGGCATTAGGAAGGTGTGTGTGCCAGGGGGGGCACAGGGGGTTGAGCGTGTGTATGTCAACATACGTGTGTGTGTGTTTGTGTGTGTGTGTGTGTGTGTGTATGTACTTGGTTATAGCAAGCTTTAATTACCTGTGTAGCAGCATGCACAAGCACGTGCATGTGTGTGTGTGCGTGCGTGCGTGTGTGTGTGTGTGCGTGTGTGTGCATGCATATGTGTATGTGCGTGTATGCACATCTGCACAAAAGTAAACAGGAATTCATGTGCAGATGTTTCAGTGATAGTATATCTCTCTGCCTCATCTCGTGTTTTCTAGTCGTTCAAAAATTACTTAAATTTCTGAGAAGCGATGGGCGCAGATGACAACCTGCATGATAAACATTTTAATGAAGGAGAGAAGAGCTGAGATGTGACGAAGTGCAGAGAGCAGAGACAGTCTCATGCAGAGGTGTGTGTGTGTGTGTGAGGTGAGAGCAACGTGCTGCAGGAAACTGACTGCACATCAGACAGATGATTGATCAAGATGAACACACACACACACACAGACACACAGACACACACACACACACACACACACACACGCACACCTTCAAAGACAGACACATGTACACGTCGGAGCAGATACAATATGTGCACATACACACACAATTTCACATTATATATACATTAATTCAAGGGCTTTGATGTAACATGCACCTACTGACAAGAGAGAGTAGACAATATTGTAGTAGAATATAATACACAGTAACAGCATGCTCCCACACACTTGAACACTATACACTCCAGACACACACGTCTACACACACACACTCAGCCGCTGGCCATGTGCACACTCCAGGTGTTCCACTCTGCGCTGCTATTAAATCCTCAGTGGCCTCTGCAGCAGACTTTGAAGGTTCCAGTGCTGTGGATGGAAAGCCAAGGCCGCTGCGTGTGGAGCGCAGTGTCCTTGAACACAACTCGGTAGTTATTACCTACCACTCCGCTCTCCCTCCTGTGGCTATCTCCCGCTCCGCAGGGGCCGCCACGGAAAGTGCGAGAAAACACAGGACCTGCAACTGTCCTAAATATCCAGTCTTAGGAAGTGACGAAGGTTGGAAAGCACCGGGAGATCTTCAAAGGCGAAAGTGTGTGTGTGTGTGTGTTGCGTATATGGTGCATTGTGCATGCTCAAAGAAAATGCATTTATGAGTTTACATGCATGCGTCCATACATGTGAAAATAAACTGAATGTACAAAATGTTAGGGACATCTTTGTGAATCTGACTTGCAGTCTCTTTTTGCATAATGCAGTCCAGAATCCCACTTGTCTCAAATCTTAAAATTCCCTCCCTAACCCGTCTGATTCTCTAGATCGACATTTCCTGGTACAGATTTTCGATGGGAACTCAATAAGAGATAATGGCTTTTACCTGGACTCTCCCCAGCAGTGTGATTCATGAAAAGAGTACAGGTTTCTCTTATTTTGTGCACTCAGGATTGATTAGCTATTAGTATTTTGATTGGGAGTGCACAGAATGCGTATAATTACTCATGAACATGTATGAAGGGTGCACATGTTCATTTCCTTGGACATGTTTTTAGGGTGCGTGGGTGTCTGGTCTGGTGTGGGATTTATAGAACGAGAGGGCTGTTCTGTTTGAGTTGGCAATAACAATACACTCCATTCTGTTTATACTCCAATCAAAATGCCTGTTGCTGCTCTTTCCTCTTCTGGAACCTCTGGCTCTGCTGTGTGCATGTGCATGTGCTTGTGTGTGTGTGTGTGTGTTACAGTTTGGACTGACCAGCTGCTGGATGCTCTGCTATGCATATTAAACCTCTGGCTTTAACTTTGGACTGATCTTGGACCAGATGCAAAGTCCTCTGCCGCCCATCTGCATTTTAAAAGCCCTGCAAATCAACTCCAACCAGAAGTTGTGGGCTCCTGATACTCATCTTTATTTTTAGAGGGACAAAGTTTAAGCCACGGCGAGTGCAGGTGCTGGTTGTGTACGTGCATGAATGTCGGTGTGCATGTGCATTTACTTGTATACGGTTGTGTGTGCGTGCATGTGTGTGTGCGTGTGTGTGTGTATACTGGGTTGGGCCTATTCAGACAGTTGGAGTGATAGAGAGCCATGGAGAAATAAATTCTGGTTTGACACGTAGGCAGAAGCGTTGGACGAAAGGCAAGGCTGCATGATTAAGATAGTGTTCGGCCCAAAACGCATCAGGATTTATGAAACATCAACCAAATATGTCTTTCACATTCACTTAGTATTTGCTACCCGGAATAAAGCGGCAAAATATGAATTTATAGAGCAAATTATCCACGAAGTGCAAAATAATTGTGAAAAAAAAAAAAAATCCCCCAAAACAAAACAATTAAAAAACTACAAAAAACAATCAAAATCCAGGTGTTTTCTTTCATGCTCCAATATCGCTTGATTAGATTTGCAAGTGTGTATTATTATGCTCCAAGACTTTCAATAGTAACTTTTGGGTAAAGAAATGAACCAACCCATGCAGCGGAATGGGACAAGTTGCCCAACACTTTGTCATATTATGGTCAAAACTGCACAGCTGAAAAAATGCTGTGTGTGCTACACAACAGAAAACAAGTTATGTCTGTCAATTTGCACTTTTACGGCATAACAAAAGTCTTGATGGGACGACACCCACAAAACATTCTGTTGACTTCTCATTGGAGTTTTCTCTCTCTCTCTCTCTCTCTCTCTCTCTCTCTCTCGAAGCATGGAAAGGCACACTGTAATTAGGGAGAATTGAGAATGCTCCAGATGAAATGTTTGCTTGTTAAAACAAGAGAGGAAGCTGAAGTTGTGGGTATTTTTCCACTTGCCCTAAGCAAAAGTGTTTTTTTTTTTTGTTTGTTCTACACTTTGTACCCCAACACGCAATTCAGACACTGTAATTGGAATATTTTCACAGGAAAAACAGTATTTTCAAACCACGTGAGGTGCCATAAGATGTCTTTCATGCCGGTGAAATGTGTGAAATGTCTCTGTATCTTAGAGAAGAGTTTTAACTGCTCCTCTCTATATTTCTCCTCTCTTTAGAAAACAGAAAAAAAGGACAATTCTCTGCCTCCTTGAAGAAGAATTCCTATTCCTGACTCAGCGGTTATCTCTCAGCAAAGAAACAAGTCTTCTCATCTTGAAAAATCCCCCCCTTCCGTCTCTCTTTCTCTCAAACTGGACTGGACACGTGTCCTTGACGTGAGATTGAAGTGTATCTTTACAGCTTGACTCTAACTAATTTCACAAAGTGTTTCTGAAACACTGAACATGTGGGGAGACATGACAGTCAAGCAATAAACATTCTGAACGACGAAAGCAAGAAAACCGAACAGCTGGCCTGCGGAGACAATGAAACAAAATGGCTGCTGGTTTGGGTGCCTTGGGTAACTCTGTGATAACCGTCCATCTGATTTTTTATTTTATTTTATTTTTTTTACAACATTTCAAACAGGATGACTCAGTGCCAGACAAACATTAAGATGACTAATGATAATGACACAGAGATGGTTAGAGGGCGGTCACAGCCAATGAATGTTTACAGCTAAGATGCTAATAAGCTAATCGCTCTGGCTCTCACACCCCCATCTTGTGGGAAGGGAAGAGCAGGAGGAATTGTATGCAAATTTTCTACTTTTGTGCTGTAGCAACTGTACAGCTTTCTGTGTATTTTGGGGTTTTAAAGTGAAGGGTAAAGTGTGAAATTGGTGTATGCACACTGTATCATGCAAACTCTGCATATTCCTTACACTTCCCTTTACATAATGAAAAATGTCCATGGGAAAATATCTATGTAAATCACAAACCACTGATCTTAGATCACATAGTACTCCACTTGTGTTTATTTTTAGATTTTTTTTTTAATGTTGGAAACTTAGAAGACCACTGAATGGATTTATACATTTTACATGCTTAAGACGTCATCAACATTGTATTGCTGTAAAGTTCAGTTGTGCCATTAGTGAATGTTGTAGAAAGCTGTATTTTAGAATGCAAGAAAATCTGATCGATGTATGTCTATTTTCTGCATTTTTAAAAATTATATATTTTTTGCATAATTTATGCTGTGACAAAATTCCTTGTAAAATGTGCCAAATTTATGACGATTACTGCCACAGCATAGAGGATTCATTTGTAACCATAGTCTAATTTCTGGTTGATCATGTTTCTTTTGTATTTTTTTTTTTTTTGCCATCTGCTTTTGATAATCTTTATTATGTCAGCTCCTGTGGACAATAAAATGTTTTGTTGCGATGTAAGTGCAGTGATTTGATACAGCCAGGAAACTAGAAATTCAGGGATGAGAAGGAGCGATGGACACCTTGCTCTAAAGAAAAGAACTGACGATTAACAAAATTATTAGTTCCCCATCTGATTTAATTCAAAATACCACGCCATCAGAAATCAGCAAATTATCTCATTCACATAAGGACGAAGTGAATATAATTTACCTTTATTAAGAAATTTTTGAGACAAAAATAGTAGAAAAGACCAAAGTCAGACATAAACAAAACAAAGTCGTTATTTACACTGTACAGAAACAAAAGAACAGACCAGTTAGGAGAAAATGAGATGAAGCATTTTCTGCCTTGACTTGGCCTGCAGTTTTCATTCAGATCCAGTTTGTTAAAGCTACCTTCACACAGGTTGGTCAGCATGTTACTTAAAGGCACATGGGACATTTTGTGTAATTTGGTCTCTCAATATGCAGAGGGTTCATTTTTAAGAACACAAATGCAAAAATAAGACACTTGTATTAAGACAAATGATATAACAAGGAATATATCAGGTCATTTAACGTTTTCTCTATAAAACAACTTCAACAAAAAACAAATGTACAGCTAAACTCCTAACTGTCCTATATAATATGGAACTATAACTATGGTTTGTTTTCACATTGTTGCGACATTAACATAACATTTTGTAACATTTTTTGGTTGCATACACATCACAACGTAAAGAAAGAAAGAAAGAAAGAAAGAAAATGAATACCAAAAACAATCCAAAAAAAAAAAAAAAACTCTCTATAGCACCGTCAAAACTGTGTAACACATGCAAAGAACACTTCAAAGACATGGAATTTGAATTTATAAATATAAGTCACGTTAGCTTTTGGAAAAAATGGAGTTGTTTATGTATCCGTCTTGTGCTTTTGGTAATATTCAACTGTTTGGATAGAAAAGGAAACATTCACAAGGTCTTGAAAGTCTTTGAAGTTATTTAAGCCATGCCAGCCCATGGACGGCACATTGTTCTCATAAGCTTTGGTTGCGCTTAACCTGTGTCCAATTGCACTGTGTGGATATTCATCTATCTCAATATTATAACTCCATGCTAACTGTTAAAATGTCTTTGTTTGGTCCAGGGAACAAAACATCCCTGACGTTGACAGTAAACAGAACGGCACAAGATCAATAACGTGAACCAAGGACAGCTCACTCGTCTTTGTTACGATATAAAAAATATACATATATATAAAAGAGATTTTTTTTTTTACAAAATACAGCAGGAATGCTCATCCACAGGTTGAAACACTGGTCCCCTTAACTAGCAAGATTTTAAGACCCCACGTTCCTGAGGGCATCGTAAGTGCACTTGTTTTGGTGTGTGATTGTCACAAGCCTGACAGATGCAGAAGACCAATGGCGGAGCGGTTCTCACCCACAGTCAGTCTGACTGGGATGTGGCGCTCGCATCAGACCCCAAAATCAACCTCACTGTCAGAAAATCCTCATGCCGGACACAATGTGATCGGCTGATCTGCATCTTCACAAATACAATCATTTCTGCGTGGCTGCATATTGTAAGTGACAAACTGACTGATGTGTAAAGAGTCTCCTTCAGGAGCCTTTCTGACCGACTTTGTCTCTCTCCTGATCATTCTTAAATTTCTACACAGCTTCTGATTCTCCAGTGGCTAGAGGTATGAGCTCTTCGTTTTGACTACTGTCACGACTATCATTTATTTATACACAATTAAAATGCACTTAGTAAAGACTGCTTTGTCTTCTTTTGTCCAACGGGGAATGAAACAGCAGTCCACTGCGTGCACTCGCCCAGGAGACAAAAAACGATTTAAGAAAATCTGAGGACATACAAAACAAACATGAAACATATGTATCATAGGCTTCACTGCCTCTCATGCGGCATTCTTTTTAAAAAAAAGTATGTTTTGTCGTTACATTTTGGGTTGACATTCACAAAGTATATCATAGCTCAAATATATGCGTATTAAAAAAAGCTAAAAAATATGAGCAAAACATTTGTCGATGTTGCCAACCCAGAAGAAGCTCCATCATGGCCGTGCGTCTCCTCCAGCTTATGGATGCAGCTTCCTCAAGTTCACATTACAGAATGTACAGTGCAAAACAAAGAGAAAAACTCAGATCGTTTCCTTCATTGGATCTTTGTCACAAATAGACAAATGACATCATCACAGTGGGACGTGTTTGAAGTGCAGGGGATATACAGTATCTGTTCTGCTTCACAGGCACATCCTAAGGGGACTACTTCTTCCTCTCTGAGTAATTGGCTCCAGTAAGCCGAGGTGACCTTTGACTCCCACAAGGTTACTGCAGGCTGAGTGGTCTCACACGGGTCTTGTGGGAGTCATCTCCGACGTGAACGCTCCAAGTCGCAGCGCTGCGCTTTGTCATGTGTCTTCATGCTGCGTCAAGCTGCTCGCTCCCAGCGGTGCACGGAGAGTGTGAGTTACGATCCTTCATAAATCTGCTTCTGCTTATCTTTCCTTTCACCTTTTTCTCAGTTCATTAAGTGATGCCCCCCGTTCAGGAAATGCCAGCAGAGGCATCATGGGAGTATGACTTTCTTTGGTCCCTCCTCGGTATGTGTGTGTGTGTGTGTGTGTGTGTGGTCAGTGTGTTTTTGGAGGCAGGTGAGCGGTCGGACTGAGGCCAGTAGTTACGCAGATGGAGGTGGCTGAATTTGTGTGAGGCGTTGAATATAGTGGTCAGACAGAGGAGGACATCTGCTTCCAGTGATGGTCAAATTGCATAGCTTTGTGTGTGTGTGTGTGTGTGTGTGTGTGAGTTTGTGTTTGAGTGTGCTGGTACTTGGTTGAAGTTATTTATCCCGAGTTTTTTTTTCTCTCTCTATGAGGAATCACCTTTCTCCATGAGTTCATCTCGTTGTTTTCTAATTAAAAGAAAGAGAAAAAAGGAGTGTTAATATATTTACACATTTTTGCACAATAGTGATTGTTTGTGATGAAATCAAATGACATAAATAACATATATAATTTGTAACTGGTCTATTAACATAGTGGCTGATACAAACTTTTTTCTGAAGCCGAGAGTTGTCTGAGTTACCTGTCTGAGGCGAGGACGTCCATGGAGAGCGAGGCCAGGGCGCTGATGGCCTCGCTGTCGGAGTCTCGACGCAGCCTCAGCCTCTGGGCCTGCAGGTAGGACAGATCCACCGTGGCGGCTGAGGACTTCACGCTCTGCCAGTACTCACCTGGAACAAAGGTGAGAAGGGAGAGAGACATTAATAGCTTTAGTTAACAGTATTTGCAACGATCTATTCATCCTTTATACATGACTCCTTAAGAAAAAGTGTCTTTACTTTATGTCCCCTACATACCATTAAAGCATGACTTGGTCTGAGTTGCAATGGTTTGATCTGAATTAAAGACAATACTTCCCTGTGGTTATTTAACAAATGCTCTAAACAGAACCATATCTGTCAAATTTATAATATCAAACATCCCTACTGGTGAATTCAGCGCCACACACTCAAATCTGTTCTCTCAAAGATGATTTTCAGGACATACTGTACATGCATCCCGTGACACACGCATGTCCTGAAAATCCGTCATTAGTGTGTCTAGGTGTCCAACAGCGTCAGTGCGTCCATCTCCCTGTGTGTGTTCTGAGTGTGCGTGTTGGGACTATGCAACTCACATAGATTTCACTCCAGGCCTAAATTATGGGCTTAACATTCTTGTGGCTTTGCAAATATTTTTAATTAATCTAATTTAGTTGGGATAACATTTGTGTGCAATCAGGAGGGGATGTTGCGAAGGTCGTGTGCCAGAGAAGTGTTTGAAGATAATTGGAGCCAGGGCGGCCGTGTGAGTGTGTGCGTGTGTGCATGTGTGTGGGAGGGCTGGAGGGAGAGATGGGAGACAGGGATGGAAGGGAAGATAGGTGGCCAGAGAGCAGTAGTAGTGAACAGATAGAGGGGGAGAAATGATGGAAATAGAGATGAAATGCTGAACCAGAGGACTGCCAAGAGCAACACAGAGAAAGAACGAGTCTATAAAGAGTCTACAGTATTTTTTTTGCAAATAATGAAGCATCAAATTGGAAAAGTGGACTGGAGATGGCAAAATTGGCTAATTTTCTCAGAGTTGCAGAAGCTTGTTTGAAGCAGACTTTTTTTCCCTCTCTTTATGTAATTTATTTATACAATAAATAGCAACGGATATGAATTTGTTGAATAAATAATGGCAGACTTTGCACGATTGGTCCAACGAATGTTCCAATTTCATTGCACAACAGGTCAAAAGTGGCTGGGGACAACCTGAAATGTCTTTAAAATTTATGTCCACCACAATGTCCCAGGAATGTCTCACACACTCTTGCTCTCATCTATTAGCATATTGCCAGGTGCATTTCTGTTTCCATCTTCAGATGAAAACATGAAGTATGGCCATTACTTCAACCATCACTAACAGGAACAACTTGCCCAATACTTATCAATTCTTCAAATTCAATTTTTCTTGTGGACGTGATTTTATGACATTCAGGAATTTGTTGACTTGAAACCAGATGAGGGAAACATCTAAAAACATCACATTATCATATTTTCTGCTGCATTTCAAACTTTTGTGTGAAATCTGCTTGACAATTTTATTGAAACAGCTTATGGCCAACCCTGGGGACACCAAGATAGGACGAGCAATGAAGACATGCCGGGGGTGAAACGTTTACTTTTGAGAGAATAAAGATCAGAAATGCTGAAGAAAATTCAAACAAGCACAGTGAAAACATCTCAAACCTCTTAGGTTTGAAAAGCAAGTAGCATAAGAAAACAATATGCCAGAACAGCAATATTCTTCATTCTACTAGCTGATTTGTTGATAGATCCAAAGCCCATCAAACCAGCAAATTACACCAGGCAGACAACTCTAAAATGTGTATGGGTATATTCTGAAAATCAGGATCTTCAGTACAGTGTTGCAAACTGTTCATCCCTCTGAATGAGCTGGATAACCACAAAGCCGTGTTGTGCGGTGTGGGGTCAGTTCTCACCCTGAGCCTGGATGACTCTCTGCAGGGATCGCACAGCGTTACCACAAGGCCTCTGGTCCAAAACAGACTGCGACAGCGGCTCCACCTGGGACACATCCGAGACACAGAGTAAAGAGAATGGAATATACCTCTAAACACACACATGCACTTATACACACGCATGCACACACACACACCACACCCTTCTCACCTCCATGCCCAGCAAGGCGCTGACGCAAGCTTCAGAGGCATCACAGATGGCAGTGAGGTCATGACCCCCCTCCAGCGCCAAGACCACCCGCCCACCGGCCAGGGACATCAGCTGACGGGTCAGGAAGCCAAAACCTGTCAGGATACACACACGCACAGACACACACATACGGATGTCAGATGATGGCTGCTTGGCTATCCATAGGAGTCATAAAAAGTAAACATGTGATTAACTTTCAGATTTTTGACTTTGTGGGTGTACAGAACATATCAAGACATGCAGTCATGCATATGTGTGTGTGTGTGTGAGTTTGTTAATGTGAACATGTGCTGTGTGTGATTGCGTGAAGAGCTGCTAAGGGCTAGTTGAGCCTTACACTTGGCTGTGACTTTGTAGCCTCCCAGCAGTGGTGAATGTCCCTCTACAGCATCAAAGCCGGCCGACACCAGCACGATGTCAGGGGCAAACTCATGGGC
>OMLF01050135.1:0-14842 GCA_900302615.1 Holocentrus rufus
CCGTAGTCAGATAAATCATTGATAAAAATGTGCAAAAGGGGGAAATACAAAAAGACAGTGCTCAAAATGGGCTTATTGTAGATATTTTCCCCTTACATTTTTGTTTTTATGAACTTTTTCAGTATATTTTTGCCCTGAAACGCACGATAATTTCCTGTGTGTGTACAAGTGAGGCCTGGGATGTGACTCTGCATGTGCAGGACACACACAAAAACGTTTCTGTCATGATAAATTATACATTGTGTGTGTGTATTCGTGCCAGGCAGTGTGTGTTTGGAGCCGTCAGTCTCCTGTTAGCCCGGGCAACAAGAGCTCTCCTGCAGGTTTTCTAATCCCACATGGGCTGTTTGCACACTCACACACACACACACACACGCACACACACCACAGCTCATGTCCCTCCTTGTTTTTGCGGGTCACGCTTTGCCTCCTGTAAGACCTCAAGCAGGCAACAGATCAGATTTTGTGAGAAGCGACCCAGAACCTTCCAGAAACAGCCTCCAGTTTCACCCCCAGATGACCCGGCCTCCTCTGCAACCTGCTTGTTTTGCTGCTCTGATGTTTGTTGTCGTCATCGCCACCGCCGCTGCTACCGCTGCTGCTGCGATGCTCGATTGCACCATCGTCCTGCAGGAACAACATATTGGGTTATATGACTGACAGGTTGCCGAGGCCCCGCCCTGCCCGCTGCCTATTGGCTCCCCGGGACCCACAAGCCTCCGTGAGCCAATGAGATCGATCGCGCGGGCTGGCGAGGTTGTGTTTTTGTGTTTTGGAGGATGCTGCTGGTTGCAGAACTTACTCTGACAGGAATGTACGACACCGCGTGGGACTTTCCTCTGTCTCAAGTTCAGATACAGTTCAGTGGTAATCAAGCCGCTCAGTTTTCTTTCTTTTTTTTTTTTTTTTAACTCTTAAACTTGTTTTCACTTTGTAATTTAGGACTTTTTTTTAATAACCGCTGGAGCTTGATATGACGTCAAACAGCCTGAACAGGACGGGTAATGACATTTTCTCTCTCTCTATCTCTATCTTTGTCTCTTTCTTTGCATCTGCATCTAAAATGGTTTTGTGTGTGTGCATGTGTGTGTGTGTGTGTGTGTGTGTGTGTGTGTGTGTGTTGGTGCAGGTGGGAGGGCCAAACCCCAAGCTCAGATCCATCGGCTTTTTACTGCCTCGTTGCGATGAATCATCCGTCGCGCAGGTGAACGTCGCGCTTCAAAGGAACACCGCGCACACACACACCACACACACACACACATACACCACGCGTAAGCACATTGGGTTACTTAGAACTCTGTATGTGTGTGTTTTGTGGTGTACGAGTGGGACTGTTATCTGTGAGTCACGTTTCCAGTTTCATTCATGATAATATGAGAAAGAGAGAGAGAGAGATAGAGATGGAGAGCGGCGTGATGTCAAAAGCAGGGAGGAGATGAAAAAGAGGAGAAGATGCATGAAGAGAGAAAGAAAGAGAGAGCGCCACATCACAGATAGACGCAGTGTTTGCTCTCCCTCCCTCTCTCTCTCTCTCTCTCTCTCCGTGCTCTTTCCTCTCCTCGCTCCTCGTCTGCTGCACGCCGGGCAAAAACGTGAGACGTGAGTACTCTTCTCAGATTATAAAGGCTGCTTGTCCGCTCGGGTACACGTTGTTTTGCAGGTTGTATTTTCTTTTTCTTTTTCTTTTTTTTAAGATCAAAGCCTCTTGAGCGGTGTGTGTTTTTTCCTGCCCCAAACTCCAACCCCCTCCCTCCCCCTTCACCTCCACCCTCCAGGCTGGTGTGGCTGGGACGGAGCCTCAGGGGTCAAAGTTCACTGATCTATTTTGGGGGAGGCATCCTCATGGCAAAGAGGCATACTTTTATTTTTTTGTTGTTTTTGTTTTTTTTTGTTTTTTTTTTGGGCATGTGTGCATAATTGATCTCAGATGAGTAGGAGGCCGAGCTGCATTCGAAGAGTTCGCTGCATCTGTAACTCTGCAGGAATCCCATTCATCGCCCAGCGCCTTTTATGGCTGAAGTGAATTTATTCGCCCCGAGGGGTAAAGAAAAGAAAGGCTATTGTAACTATTAGGCACGTTGTTCTGCAAGTGGGCTCAAACAGTTCGGCATAATGCTATTATTCCTTTCAATTAGCTGGAACGTGGAGGAAATTGATGGAGGGTGGTGGTGGGTGGAAGGGGGGAGGGGGAGGTTCAGTTCTTACATGGATTGGTTGTGGTTGCAGGGGCTTCATGCTTTAGTACTGCAGGTAATTCATTTTTAAAGGGGCATTAAGTAATATATATTCTTATCGGCATCTTTCGGTGAACAATGAGTTGCAAAATCTGTCGACATGAACAATAAAGTTGGATTTTTACAGTAGACGTGTGAGCTAGGTCAGCGGTTTTCAACATGTAGTCCGGGGGTCCCTGGGGGTCCATGAGGGGCTTCCAGGGGGTCTGCATCAAAAATGAGGAATAGTTGAATTCTTGTCATTTAAAGGTGCATCATGCGAGATCACCAAGCTTCGATTTGAAATGATGACGTGTCAGTCACCGACTAGCTGATGAAAAATTTGATGAACTACGAACTAATTCCAAACATTTTTAATCAGTTGAGTCTAAATAGTCTTCAATTAAAGGCACCTTTAATCTTGCATTGTGCACCTTTAATTCACTAGAAATTGTTGCGATACGGCAAAAACAATGTATTGTAACATTGTGTTTTAATCTCTTTAATCTGTGTTTGTCTGTGTTCTAGTTTGATACCAAAACAATTTAATACTTTCCAACACAAACCAAAATATTTTGTATCGAAGTCTCTTGGGCAAAATCGCTTCAAATGGGGAACTGTGGCTGGATGAAAGCCAGGAGACAGGAGCATGAAAAAGTTTGACAGCCTGTGAACTAGCTAATTGCAGCCGAGATACAACAGAGATGTTTTACGAGGCAGTAACATATCACCACACTAAACTAAAAGCTGGAACAACAATAGTTCTGCTTTGTCGTTTGCTTTTCTTGCCGGAGATTCGAAATGTGTTGCGAAACCGATCGCTCGCTCGCATGTGGCAGCGTCTTCCACTGCCGAGCAGATGAGAAGGCGAGGTAGGAGACTGCGAGCGAGCAGGCAGCTTTGTTCCAAAACAGAGTCCGGGCCAGACCAGAAAGAGAGAGTTTAGAAAGCCAGAAGTCTCAGCACCTGGCAGAGCGAGTGCTGACTCACTGGTATTGATCAACAGCTCTATCAACCCCCGCTGAAATATATACTACGGTGAATTTGTGCTCCTCTGGCCGTAAAAATCCCACTTATTGCATCTGTAGACGCAGCATGAGCTCATTAGGGTATCGTATGGCGTCCTCTTCATCATTTTTAATATATATTATCATCAGTAAAAAGTAGGGATGCATTTTTTTTACTTTTTAGGAACATTTTCGACATTTTATCCAATACCATAACATCAAAAATAAAAAATTCTCTTGATTTTCTGCATTTTTACACACAGAAACTTGCATTTCTCAAATGGTGGGTAAAATCAACCCTTCTGAAAAAAACAACGTATCGCCCCTTTAATCTGGATTAAAATACTGTTAAACAAAACCACCTGGTTACCAGACCAACTGAAGGCTGAAATGAAAGCGAAACTCGAAAGTGGAGCTCGAGCAGTTCCTCTCTAGTAGTTTAACACCACGCTTGCAGTGAGAAAAAAAAAAAAGAGAGAGAGAAAAGGAAAAAGTGGGACTGAACAGTGGGAGTAACAACCACCAGCAGACAGAAAGTGATACGAGAACTACTCTAATGACTGTCAGGGTTCATCCGTTGTGCTATGACTCAAACTGCTGGTGTGCAGTTGGTTGCACTTTGTGTCAGTGGGTGGCAGCAGATCAGCAGCTCGCCCTGAGCCTTTCACCTGCGAGTTGTACTCACACACACACATTCGCCGCCACACACTCTTCGCAGGCATCTTCTACCCGCAAAACACACACTCCCATCCAAGGCTTCATTCATTTTCGCCATCTCACACTGGGTGACTAAGCAGATCTCGGCGAATGTGCGAGCGTGACTGCAAGAGAAGGCGACAGCTGCACGGAGGGACGATGGTGACGGCTTTAGTCAAAACACTCTGATCTCGTTAAAAAGACGGCAGACAATGTGGAGACGGGGAGAAGAAAGGGAGGAGATGACACAAAGAGAGAGAGAGAGAGAGAGAGAGAGAGAGGCAGGTAAAGAGACCCGCAGGCTGAACATGTCAAGCAGCCACAATGCAGAAGTACAGTGTGTCAGATTAGTGGAAACAGTCCATCTCTGTCTTCATTTACACATTTAGTCAATAAAATCCCCCTTTATTTGAAGGGGACTTTCTCTCTTGTGCTGATGCAAATTTTCGCCTGGGTTTAAAACAAGAAGATTGTAAAAAACATTAAAGGTGAAGTTCAACCGAAAATACTTGAAGGAATGCGTGATTTGGAGAGGTTTCCAGTTTGTTTCCATTCACCCCAGTATAACAGAGCTGGCTGGGTTTTCATTTGTTGTTAAAGTTAAAAGGCCGATTCATTTTAAAGGAATAGTTCACCCAAATTTTTTAAATATATATATGACCCCTTAACCACAATGCAATCTCTCCATCCACATTGTTTCTGTGTGATTTGGTGACGTTTCCAGTTCCACCAGATGCAGTGGGGCTGGTTGGGTGTTCATTTACAAAAACTCAACAGCAACAGCTCCGTCCAACAAAAACAACGACGCGGATACCTGACATAATCCTCAGCCCTCGGGGGTAAAAGTTTCAGTGAGCACTATTCCCTGCCAAAGAACACTGGCAGGAAGTATCTGTCCACCCATAATTCATAACTGTAGTGGGAAAATACCGTTTCTTGTATTTTCGGTGAACTGTTCCTTTAAGAAAACTGTCATTGGCTTTGCATGATGCATTCTTGGCCCGTTTTATTGTTTGGTGGTGTGTTTTTCTGATTCCCATGAATAACTGGCCAAACGTAGACGGCGTCATGTTGTGTTGAAACATTTCCAGGGCAGCTACAGCGGAATTTGATCAGAAAAAAAAAAAAGGTTTCAGTGATCTAAAGCTTCAAGTAAATGTCGGATTTTGGCGTCGAAAGAGCAAGAGGCTTCTGCACCAACAGTCATACAGGGAGAAAACAATCGCAGTAGAGGCCCAGAGAGCAATTTCAATAGCCGAGAATGTAATGCAGCCGCGAGAAATGTTGTGTTTTGAGTAAAAAGGCGACTCTCGGTTTTTGTCACCTGGAAAAACTCGCTCTTTTGCTTTTACTATTGAGGCTATTACTGTCCCTGCCTGCAGCTACAATCTGCAGCTGAAATGCAAAATAACTCCTGGAATGCATCGAACCTCGCAGTTTGGTGATGCACAGCGCCGTAAGAAATATCTGAGGGTGGATTTTTCCTTTAAGTGTGTGTGTGTGAGAGTGTGTGTGTGTGTGTGTGTGTATCATATATCAAGCTGTTCTGATTCTCTCGCCAAAACAAATCAACCAAAAAGGTGGAGAGGCAGAGACAGCAGGAAGAAACCGAAGACACAGAGAGAGAGGAGGACTGTTAGATTGCGTGTGTGTGCGTGTGTGTGTGTGTGTGTGACAGAGAGAGAGAGTGGTAAAGAGACCTGTGTCTGTGTGCGGGGCGGCCGGAGTCTCAGGCCGATGCCAAGAAGCACATTCTTTGGCAGGGTGCAGGGTTGCTGTAAAACGCCACAGAGGAACACGATGTACGGCGCGCAGGATGCAGCAACGCAGCACGTTGAGATTAAGCACGGCCAGGCTGATAACACACACACACACGCACACGCACGCACACACACACACACACACACAAAGTGATACAGCGTCGGCAGGGAAAAGAACATTGTCACATTGTTGCAATTAGAGCATTAAGGAAACTGTGGTGCTTTATTTGGCAGTGGATGTGATTGACGTTTCCTTTCAGCCAATGGGAGGCTTGCACTGATACAGAGAGGATATTGATCAAATAGTGAATAGTCATTATAGATATTGGTGTTTGCATATTATTGTAACTTACATGTTTTCAAACCAGATATCCCATTTTGATTGGTAATATTTTTCTGATAAACTGTAATGCCAATAAACTTATTGAATTGGACTGAAAGGTAGAGTGAGGCATTCATCAATTGATCAATAGTTATTATAGATACCGATGATGACATATTGTATATGTTTTCAAACCATATAATTAATGTCTCAGTGTGGTTTGAAAGCAAAAATTGGCATGCAACAGTGATGTTTTGAATTGAGAGTTAGAGAAATGGAAGAGAGACAAGACAATCATCAATTAATCAATAGATCAATTGATGATTATGGATTCTATTTGTTATGTAAGTAACAATTGAAATCTTTGTTTGCTGGTGTCTGAAGATATTTTGTTAAAGCTGCAGTTATTGAAATCACAAAAATGAGGACTTTAGGAGTTTAGACTCCATTGACAAAAAAGGGCATGGAACTATGAGAACCACGTAGACTCAACCATCAAATTATATGCTGACTATGTTTTTGGTCAATTGAGTCTAAATGGTCCTCACTTAAATCAACCTTATTGTAGCTTTAACAGTTTCAGATAAATATTGTTTCCAATAAACAGTCATGCTAGTAAAATTATTGCTTACTGTAAATTAAAGTTAAAATTACTCAGTTGAAAGGAACAATGATAGAGAGACCTGCTAAGAGACCTGATAGAAAGAGAGAGAGAATCAGAGTGTGTGTGTGTGTGTGTGTGTGTGTGTGTGTGTGTGTGTGTGTGTGAGTGAGAGTGAGAGGGCGAGCGAGCTGAACATTGTCATAACATTGCAGTCGTAGCATCGCATTAACGTTCCACGGGAGCTCAGCTGTGACGCCTCCCTCGGCGTCGGCCGTGATTGACGGCTCCCCCCGGCCAATGGGACGCTCCCCTCTATCTCCTGGCTGCGCTCCCTGTCAAACAGAGTGGATAAATGTTCCCGTTCCCCCCTCGCCAAGGGCAACGGGAACAACGCCACCACTGTGTCACTGTGCTTCCAGGCTCTGTGCCGGTCCAAAGGCCTCTGTCTGCCCCGCTGGCCCGGCTCCCTGCGCTCCCCGTCAGTCACACACCGGAGGTTTGGCCCCTCAGTGTGGGAAACACACCGCCGGCAGGGGCAGGACGGAGCCAGAGGGCCGTGTTTGGACCGAGGGAAGCCGCACTGACTTTGAAAACCAAGGACCAGCTCACCCAAAATACAGAAAGATCATATTTTTCGACTTCCTGCCAGTGCAATTTATAACCAGTTTGTGCATAAATTAAAGGTCCAGTTCGCCCAAAATAGTGTAATTTATCCCCATAGCATATAAGTACAAGGTTATTTTTCATATATACATAATTATAATATATATAGACACACATATGCTCGACATATAAGAGCTCACATCAAGTGTATCACCATATCCAGAGGAGGGTTTGGCTCATATATGACTATATGCAACATATAGGTGCAAATATGTTCATATTTTAGATTTCCTGGGTCAGTTTTGGAAGATACTGTCTGTCGTTTTCTCCCGTTTCCCACAATGCACTGGAGTTTACTGGTTGAGTGTTTTGTTTACAGGCAACACCGGCCAACTTGATTTTGTTCAAACTCAATTTTCACTCACCAGAACTGTTGGACTGAAAAATTACACCGGGATGAAACAGAAAAACATTCCTTTTTTCCCCCCCCTTTGTATTTTGGGTGAACTTGTCCTTTAATTCGTGCTCTGACTTCGCTGTTGCAGTGAGAGAATCGCCGAGCTGCTTTCTGCTTCCACACGAAGGAACACGCTCTCAGCACCCACATGGTCATTATGTTGTCATTTAGCCATAAAACTGGCTGACAGCCGCCTATTAGCAGATATTGCTACTACAGTGCGACAGTAATCTAGATGTTAGCGAAGGCCTCGCGAGGAGAAGGCTGCTGGTTCAAACCCCCGGCGAAGAGCCCGTGAGCAAGGCATGGTCGCATATTATTGGCCTCAGGTGGCAAAATATTAGAAAATTTGCACTTGAAATCCTGTTAAGTGACATCAGTGAACTCAGCGTGCTCATGTGCATGATGCATTCAAACGCACCTTGTCAGCTTGTAAAACTGGAAAAATGTTGCATGACCAACTCATACTGCATTTATCAGGTGACGGACCGGTGACATCATCCACTGAAAGCTGTAAACACCGAACACCAGAAGTAAATTATTTACATCACTGCTGCTCACTGATGGAACCGGCCCCTCCTACAACGATTTACACGCTTTATGGCTGAAAAAGGCAAGTTACACGGACATTATTTACCGCTTCGTTTACCACTTGACCTTTTTCAAGTTGTCCACATGTGATTCAAGTGAGGATACGTCACAACTCGGGTATCACGGAATGACTTTAGAACTATTTACAGCTTCACTGACTCTTCAAGTGCAAGTTTCCTTTCAAATCATCACATACCGACGAGGCTGGTGACGATGCGTTCAGGCGCTCTTTAGAGTTGGAAAAAGCGAGAGGAAAAAGATTGAACCTTTAGCTGTCATACCAGACTTTCATTTGGGTAAAAAAAAAGGGCGAATCTGCTGTTTTTCAACGAGGAGGGAGGGGTAATTTGTCGCAGCCCCGCTTTGTGATTTGTGTCGATAAGTGTGTGTGTATATTTACATGGAAACTGTTCCAGCGTGAATCTGTGTTTGTGAATGTGAAGCCGGGCGTTGCTGAAAGAGGGTGCAGTGTTCAGTCAGCCTTCCCTGGGTAAATATGGACATGAAAACAGGCTGAGCGGCCCGTTTTGTCCACTAGGGGGCGGTGTGTGTGTGTGTGTGTGTGTGTGTGTGTGTGTGTGTGCGTGCGCTGCAGCCTGCCAGCCTCCTCTGGGGATTCAGGTTTGTTTACTGGAATTTAATCCAACTGCCAGGTTGTCACTTAATATGACCTGCCTGTTTATTAGATGAGAGCGCGCTGGGTGTGTAATTGACATATGGAACAACTTGACTCTGCATGACAGCGCAGAAAAACACACACACACACACACAAATTAAGGCCAGTGCAAGTCCATTTGCCATCACTAAGGTTTTAATTGGCGTGTTGTTGACATCCAGTATTGTGTGCTGTACTCATTAGAAGCACAGCAGCAGTCGGTGACGCTGTGTGTGTGTGTGTGGGTGTGTGTGTGTGTGTGGGTGTGTGTGGGTGCTGTGATATTACACCGTGTGTGTGTGTGTGGGTGTGTGTGGGTGCTGCAGATATTACACCGCCGCCACCATGCCACATTACAACCCATTTAGCATTTCAAGCCAGCAAGGCCAGCTGTGCCATTTGTGCAGAGACGGATGGTGAAGCTCGAGGTTAGAAATTACTGGGTGTAATGTTGTGAACTCAGTGTGAGTCTCCGTGCAGACACAGGTGTGTGTTGGGAGCCCTGGGGCGAAGAGGGGAGGGTGGCAGGGGGGTTCTGGGATACCCAAACTTCCTAACCGCAATACAGAATTAAAGTCTGGCATAATTTTTTTTTTTTTAGGCTGGAAATTGGCTTTTCCGCTCGGAAAATCTCGGGAAATATGAATTGGCTTTGCAAGAAATACCAAAAAATAAATCAAAACAAGATGTCCTGTTCCACGATACAGAGAAATAAATCTACCTTTCACTTACTTTTTGTATTTTATGTTGATATTATAGTATCCTGCAAACCAGCTCTGCATCACTGGTCATTTTGGCTGCACTTTTAGCTTTACTTTGTTTCGTTGTTGTTTCACTGTGGCCATCAGCCTCACCTTAATGGCCACGCCCACAGGAAAAGGTGTACGCCCCAAAATGTCTCAAACAAGCTGAGTTCAGGTGAGCTGGATTTAAACTGGGGGCATCATGCCTGAAGAATTGTGGTTGTAAAGTCTAGCATGTCCAAGATTTTTGAGGGGGTTTTCATCCACCGCTGTGGCAACGTGCTTCTGACTGTCAGGCTGCTCGTTTGTTGACCCTTCTCTAAAATCACTGCAAGCTGATTGGTCGGGGTCAAAGAATTGATGTCACGCACACACAGACTGCTAATGCATAATTTATTTCATTTACTTACATATTCTAACATAAAAAGTTGCAGCTTTAATATCCAAGATGGATTTTTACATGCTGAACCAGAACTAACACAGGTCAGGTTTTGGAAAGGTGTCACGGCCTCCTGGAGGATGGAGGGATTTTTGGAAAAGTGAAGGAGCCACAGGGAGCAGGAGGAAACGCTGCGCAACAAACTCGCTGTTTGTTGTGTAACGACACACACACACGCGCGCGCGGCGTGCCGTCCGATCAGGCCTCCTCCCTCCGCTCAGGTTCGTCTGTGAATCAGACAAATCTGAGGGATCCGCGTCTCCTGGACTGAAGCACAACCATTAGTCTACCGCTGATCCAGGACGGCTCAGCGTGCCGGTCTGTGTGCGCGGGAGGTGTGTGAATGTGTTCGGCTCTGTGTGTGTGTGTGTGTGTGGGAGTGTGGGTGGGTGTTTGCCCATGTCTGTGTCTTTGTGTTTGTGCATCTGTGTGCACATTTGTTTATGCATATGTGCATGCCTGAGGCTAAGATTTTTTTTTTCTTTTTTTTAACAGATCTGGATCTAATTTTGGTCCTTTTCAGCTGCAGGATTATTGAGCTGTGAGATATTGCATAGTGGCATTTAAACACTCAATTTGTACCCTTGAGATTTATTGTATTTTAATTGTAATACACCACATGCTAAGTCCCCAAACATCCTCCCCCCTCACAGTGGTTTTCTCTCCTCCTGCTGGCTGTGTGGTGCTAACGTTTCCCGCTTTGGTGGATTTCTGATCAGAAAACAAAATCCCGGATCACCTACGGCCGCCCCCAGGGGGACGCAGGACGATCTGACATCTCAACCAAACCAATAAAAAAAAAAAAGAAGAAGATAAATCCCCAAAAAGTTACGACTATACTTTTCTTGCTTTTTAATTTCTCAGGCAACTTTTTTTTTGTAACTTTAAAGGGCATTTTCTCTCCCCGAGTCCTCGTTTCTCTCTGACCCTGTTGTGTGTTTTTTTCTAAACGTGCGTATACGGAGCTATAATAAGAGCAGAAACGGTCCGTGTGCAGCGGCTCGTGGAGGAAAAGAGAAGTGGAAAAAGGCTGATAAAAAGTTGAAGCTTTGAAGTGGATGCCGTTAAAAGCTCAAACGACAGGTCAAAGTCAACGGACAGAAAGTCCAGCATAATGAATTCGTCCGCCCCTCCAGACTGTAACGGATCGGGATCGGGTTTAAGGTCCTGCGCTCTGTGGCCTTTAATATTCAGCAGATAATCTCATCCAGAATAACTTATAACTTTAATTCCTTCATCAGCAACGTTACAAACAACCGACATCAAAGGTCGTAATATTCCATCAGAAATCCTTGGAAATAAAAGATCTGAGGATGAATTATGGTTTGGATGTGTGTGTTGCAGTGTGTAATATTGCGTCTTTGCTGCCTGCGTCTTGTGTCTGTCTGCGTCAGTGTTTATATTGGAGAGGAGATTTATGTAACGTCTCCTTTTTTCTTTTTTCTTTTTTTTTTTCCTCCTCTGGGACTGCGAGGCTTGTTGTTGGCTGTTGATCACCAAGGGCGGGCGGTGAAGAGATGCTGTCCTTCTCACTGGTACTTGTTACATAACCACATGCTCTCTCTCTCTCTCTCTCTCTCTCTCTCTCTCTCTCTCTCTCTCTGCTGCAGAGGCTTGTGGCGTTCAAATTAGCACACGAGATCAGAATGATGCACGGCTGGCAAACAAAACAAACAAACAAACAAAAAAAACCCTCAATCTTTATTTGTGTTGTTCCTTTTTACTGCTGAGCCTGATCACCTTTGTCCCTCTGACTCAGCATTTTTTGGGGGGGCAATCAAAGGGGCGTGGCAGTGGGCGGGGCTTAGCATAAACCAGGCTGCAGTTTTCAAATGCATCCAGTAAATGTCACAAAACCCAGCAGGCAGGTTGCTGATGCACCAAGACAGCACTGACCAATTTTCCATACTGCTTGGCTGAAAGGGGCGTGGCTTATGACAACAACGTTGCCTAAAGGGGGCGGAGCTAAACAACAGCAATAACAAACGGAGACATCATTTCCAAAACACATCCACATAAAACCCAGCAGGGAGTTTGGTCATGGATCAGTGAAAAAGTAATTACTGTTTCAGCCTCTAGGGGGCGTGGCAGTGGGCGGGGCTTAGAACAAACAGGGCTGTAGTTTCCAAACGCATCCGTGTAACATCACAAAACCCAGTGGGGAGGTTGGTCACAGGTCAAGCCAGTATCAACCAACTGTCCCTGCTGATTGGCTGAAAGGGGCGTCGTCCTGTGATAAGAACATTACCTAAAGGGGGCGGGGCTTGGCACAAACATGGCCATAGTTTCTTAAAGCATCCACGTAACACCATAAAACCCAGTTTGGAGGTTGGTCATGGGTCACTGACCAACTTTCCCTGCTGATTGGCTGACAAGGGGGCGTGTCCTGTGATAACTGCATTGACGTAAAGGGGGCGGGGCTTTGCACAAATAGGGCCGGTGAATGAATGTCTTGAATGTCTTCTTGTGAGCTGAAAGATGCACGTGGGAAACTGGTTGTCATTATCTGCTGTTGCTGTATGATTTACCCCTATAGTCATGGCATGTGTGCAGATTACAGCCATGAAGCTTGTGAAGGGGTGTGTGTGTGTGTGTGTGCGTGTGTGTGTGTTTCTGTAGTTTACACATCTTTGTACTTCTCCCCTGCTGCACTAAATTGTTTTCCTGGCCATGGAACGACAAGAATGTGTGTGTGTGGGCGAACTGCGTGATCATACCTGTTGTGAAAGACTGCACATTTGTGTGTGTGTGTGTGTGTCCATGTGTGCAGGTTCCTCTGGCCACACACACCATTGCCACTCCCTTTCTCTGTGAACTTTGCCTCTTGTTCCCAACCGAATCGCGTAGCTTTTACAACCCGAACTGGCTTTGTACATCAGGTTTTTTTTCCCCAACAATCACTTGGCGATGTATCTTGGCAGGCAAAGTCAGGATGGGAGGATTTGCAGACGGAGTGATAAATGGAGCGAGGTTTGTGTGAGGAGGAAGTGTGTTGAATGAAACTCATTGTGCCGTATTTGAAGGCCAAGCCTCAGTTCATTTTTTTTGGGTGATGACGCAGGCGTAGGAAGTGGTAAGAAGATGTCAGAAGTTAAAGGACAGCACGGCATTCTGGGAGATCAGACAGTTGGTCAAGTTACTAATTAACTGATCTACACAAATTCATATCTACATTTACATTTAATCTGTCGGCAGGTGCTTTTATCCAATACAAGTGAAATCATGCATGTGTCCCCGGTAGATCACTGATGTTAGCATGTTGAGCTAGCATGATCCAAAGTAGGAAAATGGATGTTTTAGTCATGAAATGTTTTTGTTAATGGTTTTATTATTTATTAAAAAATTAAAACTGATGTCTTGACTCTTACCCAGCGTTGTTTTCATATCAAGATTCCATGAAATGTTTGTCGTAGTTTTATGATTTTATGTATTTCCTGTTGTAACAGGATGTTGAGGCAGGACAGAATGCAGGAAGGGATCATTTAAAAGTGTAAATTAAGGGGATCAATAAGTTTTATTAGATGGGATGGATGGAGGGGCGGGGCTGTTCAAACATCTGTGATGGTTTTATTTAATTTATGCCTGTCATGCAGCATGAGGTCACCACTGAGGAGGCGCTGTTTTCCAGGAAGTAAAAGTAACAGGAGTTCAGTTTATGTAAATTTTACCATAAATTTTACCATAAATTTTACCATAAAACTATAAATTTTACAATCTTAGCATCAGAGCATTTTTTTTTTTAGAAAGTCATTTTGCTTCACTGCCCTTTGTAGTTTTTTTTCACATTAGAATAAAATAGAAGGAGGAAGTGAAATGTGATGCGTGGCAGCAGCTGGGAATTGTGGGTAAAAAGCCGGGACAGTGAGGTCGTCAAGTGTATCAAGTGACTCTGGATGCAGAACTGGGTGAAGGTTCACACACACGCGACACACACACACACACACACACACACATGGTCAGGGCTGATGCCTCATAGTTGTTCATCTCTGATTCATGCATCAAACAACAGTGTGTGTGTGTGTGTGTGTGTGTGTGTGTGTGTGTCTGTGCACATACACACTGAGCCCACCTCATGGTTTCCCGCAATGGTAATTGAGCACCCCTTTCCTAAATTCTCAATCCCTAACTCACTTCCTATTGTGCGGGAACACCTGTCAAGCACACACACACACACACACACACACACACACACACAAAGCAGCCACTGTGTGTGAAGCTAAACCACAGGCATGTATTTTATGCGCCTCTGTAGTGTTATCCTCTGTGGTTTGTGGAGTGTTTATGTAACAACTAGTTTTGACAGAGAGCTTTCTCTCTCTCACACACACACACACACACACACACCGATAACACCTTTTAAATGCCTGTGGAATATTTGCATACAAGTGTGTGTCGACGTCATGTTGCTGAGGGGCAAACGGAGAGAAAGAAAGAGCAACAACTTTATCTGTTATCACCTTCACCTGTAGAGGGAAACCTGATGATGTAAACTGCTGAAAATCTTGTTAAACGTCATATCACCGATTTTTGAATTTGTGTGTGTGTGTGTGTGTGTGTGTGTGTGTGTGTGTGTGTGTGAGAGAGAGAGAGAGAGAGAGAGGGAGAGGGAGAGAGCAGTGCTTCCTGCTTGTTGCCTGCCTGTTGAGTCACAGAGCTGGTATGACTCGACTTCTGGTATTATGTATGACGGTGCAATACTCATTCACTTGCTCGCTCTCTCTCTCGCTCTCTCTCTCTCACACACACACACAC
>OMLF01050136.1:0-11808 GCA_900302615.1 Holocentrus rufus
ACTCTGGAGTCGTACCTGATCAAACCGGTCCAGCGGGTCCTGAAGTACCCGCTGCTGCTGCGAGAGCTGGTCTCTGTGACGGACCGGCAGAGCCCCGAGCACGCACACCTCACAGGTACTGATACTACTACTACTACAAATACTATTACTACAACAAATACTATTACTACTACAAATACTACTACTAAAATTACTACAGCTACATAAAAGCTGCAATTGATTTTCCAAAACATCAAAACAAATAAGTGAAACAGAATAGAAGACAAGTTCAAAGGCAGGGTTTTTGACTGTGTGTGTGTGTGTGTGTGTGTGTGTGTGTGTGTGTGTGTGTGTGTGTGTGTGTGTGTGTGTGCAGAGGCCCTGCGGGCGATGGAGAAGGTGGCAAGTCACATCAACGACATGCAGAAGATCTACGAGGAGTACGGCTGCGTGTTCGAGCAGCTGGCCGCCGAGCAGAGCGGACCGGACCACCAGGTGAACCTGACCGGACCTGCTGAGTCAGCAACACGGGGCCTCAGACCTCAGACCTGAACTTTAGACTGCCTCTGTTCAGGATCAGGGACATTTTCACTGTCAGAGGATCAGCTGAAGACCTGAAACAGAAAACTGAGAGTCTGTAGGATTTTAGTTAATTGGTTTATTTATCAGGGACAATAAACATTAATCAGCTTTTTTAATTGAACTGAATTCAATTTATTGTTTTTAAATACCAACAACAACAATTCTAATTATAATGATAATGATAATAAATCTAAAATGCAGCAACTTGGTCATTAAATGCTGAATATTGTCGTATTTGGACTGATGTTCATTATCAGTGAGCGCTTCAATAATTTCCCTGTATTCATTCTTTCTGTGGAGACAAACTGTTGATGACCAGAAAATCAAAAACAAAAGTAAAAAGCAGAACAGTCTCTGACGCTGTGACGGCTGCAGGTCAGATGATTTGCTGCAGACGTCACTCTCACATTACATAAAAAAAAAAAAAAGTCGTGTGTTTGTCCGTGGCTCCTGGTTTCTCTGACAGGACGCTCCGTCTGCAGGATCAAAACACTGAAGCTGTGAAATCTGCAGCGCTGAGTCTCAGCTGCCTGTAATTTCTGCTGAAGCAGCGAGGCTCGTTTCTGTTCTCACTGTGAGCGTCGGCTGCAGGACAGGAAGGAAATGTGATTTTAGAGAAGAAGAGTAAAGTGTTTGTCACCATGTTGATGATCCTGATGCTGCAGGACGCTGAGCGGAGGAAAAGGAAACAGCTCACTGCCTCTAACTCTGTCATCTGTGTCTCTTCCCCCACCACACACACACACACACACACACACACACACACACAGGTGACAGAGATCTCCATGGGCGAGTTCCTGGTCCACTCCTCGGTGGTCTGGCTGAACCCGCTGCCCTGTCTGGGCCGTCTGAGGAGAGAGCCGCAGCTCACGCTGTTCGGTGGGTGAAGCTCTCACTGTGTGGGAGAAATAAAACCTCTGAGTTCGTTTTACAGCTAAAAGATCCGTCCTGCAGCTGTCTGCTGAGCTGCAGGGTTTGTTCATTTCACTTTATGCAGTTTAGAATTTTTATCACTTTTCTTCATGTGGAGAAAAAAAATGGCTGGAAAAGCAAAAACAAAAGAGACAACAAGACAATAAAAGAAAATGAAATTTAAAAGAAAACTGTTAAATCTGAAATACATCATAATTGGGGCTGAATGCAAATATTTATCTAGATAAATCATATTTGAATTTTTTATATACTGTTTTATCATCCACCACAGACGACAGAATGAACAGATCATCTGTTTCACTGGTCAGTGTTCAGAAGTGTCCAGAAAACTTTATTAATGCCTCAAAGGAAACAGTCACACTTGTTTTTCAGAATGCATTACATTATAGACAGTGAATTGAAAGAGGATGAACTCATTTGGATTGACAGTAACACGCCTGCTGTTTGTCCTCAGTGTTCAAACAAGCCGTCATCCTGCTGTACAGAGAGAGCAGCAAGCTGAAGAAGAGGATGGTGAGTCTGCAGCTCCGAACTCTGCAAAGCTGCTGAGATACTGTCGTTCAAACCCACAGAACTTTATTGTAAACTGTAGTGTAGATCCCAAGTTTCCAAAGATCCCAAATCTGTCCTGCTGAATTCCAGGGAAATGTGTATAAAATGATGCACAAGACATGTAGATCTTTTCTATTTGATGTAATGCTGCAGCCATAAAACAACAGACTACTTTCAACAGACTTAAGGGGAAATTTAAGGGACAATTAGAGCTTAATTGAGACATTTTTGAGACATTAGTACAATTACTATGAATAAATGAGACCAGAGACCATGCCACATGTAGCTATTTTAATTTTCAAAATCATAAAAAAAAGTTCAAATTTTTGTCTCTCTGTGTGTTTTGTCTTTTCTCCAGACCAGCTCCCGGTCAGGTGATCTGGACCCCTTCAGGTTCCGCTGGTTAATCCCAGTGTCGGCTGTTCAGGTCCGGCTGACCAACATCACAGGTCAGTGACCAGGAGGACAGACTGAATACATCCCCTCTCTTTACATTTACTCTTCCTGTTTTCATGCCTTTCTCAAAACACTTTATAAACTCTGCATTTAGATAAGCATGACTGGTATAATTTATATTATTCCTATTATTATTTTAATCATCGATAAACCTTGCATTAAGCTGTTAGTTCTTGTAGCAAAAGCTCAGGAAATCCATTTTAAAGTACAAGAAAGTTTTTTAATGTGAATAAATCCAGAAGCAGGGTGACATTGTTTCAGCAGGGGGCGCTGTGCTGCAGCTTTGGCCTGCGTCTTTGGTTTGCTGACTGTGTGTGTGTGTGTGTGTGTGTGTGTGTGTGTGTGTGCGCGTTGGTCCTGTCAGGAACAGAGAACCCGTGTGTGTGGGAGCTGGTTCACACCAGGTCGGAGGTGGAGGGAAGACCGGAGACGGTGTTCCAGCTCTGCAGCAGGTGACACATTCACACATTTTTAGTTTCATTCAGTTTATTCATTATTTTTTTTTTATGATAACAAATATACAAAAGGAAAAAAAAAACAAAAAACAAATGAGCCTAACATACACATAAGAGTATGAACAAAACATGAAATAAGATATGGGGTTATGAAATAAGATAACAGAAGCAGTTTTTCTTTTTTCTCCTTTCTTTTCCTTTGGTGCTCTTTTTTTTTCCTCTCACATTTTTCTGTTTTTGTATTTATTTCAATTGCTGTGATCAGATGGACAGTTGGGGTTATTATATGTGGGATAAAATACAGTAGGTAGAGGTAGAGGTTTATTGATCACCACAGTTTTGTTTAGCCTCTCATAAATGTGCATGTTCATTTAAATCTAATTTCCTGCCGTGCTAATCTCATAGTTTGGAAATTTGACTAATTCACATGCTGACATTTGTCCCAGTGATGTTTACAGGTTCACAGGTTGAGCTCCATCTGTACAAAACTGATTATCAGTCTTCTAAAAATGTGTTTTTGTTTTTGTTGAATTCACATATGTGACAGTGATACAGATGTTGAAGTTGTACACACTGTTTTCAGCTTCTGTCTCAGACATATCAGTGTTCTAATTAAATGTTTTCACAATGAAAAGAATCCAGACTTTTCAAGTGTGTTTACACAATAAATGGTTAAAGAGATGAACTGAAACTTAAATGCACTATGAGATTTTCAGATTATATGAGATGCTGACCTGCTGTTTTCCTCCTCTCTCAAACACAAATGTTGTTTTGTTCCAGCGGTTTGGACACGAAGGCCAGCGTGGTGCGAGCCCTGCGCTCCCTCGTCAGGGACGGATCCAGACGGGCCGTCCCAGCAGACCGAACCCCCCGAGACTCCGCCGGCTCCCTGAGGAGGAACAAGCCTTTAACCACTGAGAGGGGGGTGGGGTCCTGGAGGAGGAGGCAGCAGCAGCGCCGCTCTGACACCCAGAGGACGGTTCACCAGCAGCCAGACGACAGCTGCACTTCCAGCGGCCTCCTCGCTGCAGAAACGCTCTCTGAGCCGCGGCCGCCCAGTGACACCGCTACGCTGCCTGGTCTGGAGGCCGACGCCCTGGGGAAGAAAGCGAGGCTCTGCTCCCTGACCAGCGACCTGGAGGCCCAGCTGCAGAGGCTGAACTTTGCAGAAGAGGCAGCAGTGGCGGCATCACAGCCGGACAACCAAGGCTGTGACCAGGCGATGAACGGTTGGCCTCCGTCAGTTCAGAGGACGAGCGGCGGCCTGTATGGAGTCCCTGCAGGAGAAACACCGGAGGAGACGCACTGTTTGGACCTTAACAGCCTCCTGGAGAGAGACTACAGTGTTCAGAGTATGACGTCGGTGGTAAACGAAGACTGCTTCTACGACACGGTGCTGGGAATACAGAAGTCTGCCATACCTACACAGTAGGGTGCGAGGACTCCTCACGCTGCAGGACGAATATCTGCAGGAAGGATGTGCTCCTCATGCTACAGCTCTGATATAAAGGAGATGTTTTCACCAACTGGCAATGGGGCAAAATCTGACTCTATCCTTTATGTTTCAAGGGCTGATATCTTGAAGACTGCCATACCCACCACAGCATAAGACTAAACTGCAGAGTTTAGTCCACCCTGCACACTAGAGGGCTCATATCTGCCGGAAAGATGCATCCACTTCACTTAACTAGAACTACCAAGGAAAGAGCTACACCCAGGGCTAGACCCCAGAGGCTTTCCACAGTCTTCACAATGTACTGCTTTAACCTAGAAGACAGTTGGACCCATCATCCTATAGGGCTAATACCCTGAAGACCACTGCACCCTGTACGCCACTTCAGAAACTTATCATACCTGCTACGTTAAAGGGCTAACCTCCAGAACACAGCCACACCTCTCATGCTATGGTGCTACAATCTAGAGAACTATTACCATGCCAGCAGCAATGAAGGGCTAATATCAATAACATTGCTGCACCCACCACAGTGTAGAGCTAAACTCCACAATGCCCATGCTTTAGGACCCATATCTGAAGGGTTGACCCTACCACCGCGCTTTAATTAGGACTCATATCCGCTGTAGGAAACTGCCGTACCTATCACACTATAAGGATAATGCCTAGAAGCAGTGTTGTAGTCGAGTCACCAAAACCCGAGTCACAAGTCCTCCGTGTTTGAATATGAATCACCAAGATCATGTCCGAGTTCATGTTCCGGAGATCGTGTCAAAGTTCCCAAGGTCTTGTCCAAGTCAGAGAGCTCATGTCTGAGCCACGGGGATCATGTTCAAGTCAGTGAGGTCATGTCTGCATCCTTGACGTCATGTCCGAGGTACCAAGTTCATGTTTGTGTCACCAAGGTCATGTCTGAATCGACTTTCTTGTCCGATCAATGCTAGAACAGTCTTTTCCGCGATTGTCCTTTAACATAATTTTACATTTGGTACTACTTTTGCACAAGTCGATGTAAAATCCAAATCCAGTTCCCAGTACATGGTAGAGCTGTCTTCATCTGTGACTCAGTGTCACTATTAGATCACAGCTTCTGTAACATGTCGGCCGATACTGTTAACCAACCAGATGATCCGGTGCAAATTTAGGGAAATGGTGACAAAATGTGGAGCTGATCCCTCAGACGATTGAGTCCAAAGTTCAAGTCCGAGTCCAAGTCCAGGAATTACAAAGGAATTGCTTATTTTCTCACTGACGCTCAAGGATGAAGGATGAAACTCTCTCAAGACACACGTGACCAAGAAAACACCAAACTCACAGTTCTTCAAAGATCCGTTTCAGGAACGTTACCGTGTTCATGGGTCCAAGGCAGTTAAAATCCTCAGTGCACACAACTTTGAATTCATATGAGGAAAAACACCAAACCTGTTTTTTCCCCCACAAGACAAAGCAATATTTCTTCCTGACTTTTTCCTTTCAGGTGTTTTGAACCTAATGAAACTCCTGAACTTCAGTCTTCTTTGGTTAAGTTTGTAGCGACAGGCCGGTTTTCTTCAAAGCAAAAATGTTTTACGGATGAAACCAACAGGAATGTGATCTTTCTCGAATTTTCCTCAGATTTTTTCTTTTTTTCAACACAATACCCATTTATTTTTAATGGGAGAACACGCTTTCCTTGCTTTTTGCTCCTGATCGTGTCCCTGGCTGAACTTCGGTCTAACTTAGTCATCTTGTTCCTCGACCGAAAGTCAAATATGGACGAATGTTTTTATTATCATGTTGCACTCGGCTGCCTAAACTCAGTATAATTCTGTTTTGCTTCATCTGTTGTCATTTTGTTTTGTAAATATTTCTTTGTACAGTTTTTCAGTTTTAGTGTAGCTTTCTGTTTAACACTGATTTTGTTTTTTGACAAAAGCAGTTTGTAGTAGATTTCTGTAACTGCTTGATCAGATAAAAGCCTTTGTATATTCTCCAGGTTGAATTATTCTATTTATATTTTTTTGTCATATTTTTTGTCTATTTCAGTTTGCTAACTGAGGCACTAGAAAGACAGCAGTGTCTGTTTTGTTTCTAATGAAGTGAAGCAGCGTAGAGCTACTCTGTACTTTTAACAAGATTTTTTTAATGTATTTTCATTGAGAATATAACTGTATTTGTCATTAATTGGTAATTTATTTTCCAAAGTCTTTGTGTACATCTTTTTAATGACTTGATACTGTGCAAGTTCAATAAATGATGTCATATTTAATTTTAACAAACATATTGTACTTACTTCATTTTAGCATTTCATGAATGACCTGTGTAGTCTCTGTTCTTGACGAGCTACAAACAGGCACTAATTAATGAAATCCCAAAACACCCTGTAAATGAGAAATTAAATATTCACGAGAACATGCATGCACATACCTATTTACAAGATCTTTACAAGATGATTGACGATTTTTTCTTTTTTACTGTGCTTGCTGACCTTTCCAAAATCCAACAAAATTCAGAGCATCACGTTGAGGCAGTTTGACCATTGAGAACAGATGGTGTGTTTGAGAAAGTCTGCAGTGTGTTTGTAGCTGCAGAACAAACAATGAAGTGACTTGGACACGCACAAGATTAAATGTTCCCTATATAACATAACAGTGTCCCTCATACAACAGCTGATATTATATATATGTTAGGTTTATGATGCTAGCTAGCTAGTTAGCATAGAATGTTAGCAACGAAGTTCAACCTTCCATTTCAGGTTTGTATGTTAACTTGTTTACCTCACAGGTGTTGCACACTGCCAACTTAAGTTTAATTAGTTTATTTTCATGCTGTTCTTTAAAGCGGTGTACAGCACATGGCGGTCCTCAGTGGACGTGAAATCCAAACCACTGTTGCTAAGTCTTCTCCAAGGAAAGTTGCGATCTGGCTGCACAAAAGTTGCCATAAGATTAAGCAAATTTTTTTATCAGTATATTTGCAGCAGTGCTTGTATGAAGGACTGTGATCATCGGAGCTGTTTGTATTAGGAATGCAAATCACCGTCATCCGCAGAAGTTTATCTCCAAGTACACTGTTAGTGGACACAAATGTTATTCCTTGTCATGTCACTTTTGAGAAATAGTCATCAAACTCGGAGAAGTCGCAGAATCTTGGGACAAAATTGCCAAGTTGCTAACAGAGGCCCAAACCTGGCAATGTTTCACACAGACGTCGGTTCAATACGATGTAGAAGAAGCTGTTTGCAAAGCCATGACAAGGACTTGGATGTGTGTATGACTCACACTGCTTATATGTGTCGGTGTGTGTGTGTGTGTGTGTGTGTGAGTCATATTCTCCAGCCTCTTCAGGTCTTTTCTCTCTAATCAGACCTGCAGTGTTTCTTTAGCAGTGAGGCTCTTTGTTCTCTGCTGCTGTCGAACAGAAACGTCGGACACGCTGGTTTTCTGTCGGCTTCAGCTGATTCAGATCACGTAACATTTCCTCTGTAGAGAAGAGCTGCACTTCAACACTTAGGTGGTTATGTACCAATATCGTCTTTTACTAAAAATCAGATGTTGGACGGTGAAGTCACCTCTGATACGATGCAGTTTGATTTCTTATACTGTGTATTTATTGTAGATTTAATCAGTGCTCCACTGATTTTATATGGGAACAATAACAGAATATGTTGTAATAATGAAAATGTTCAGCCCTGACAAGCAAAATTGTCAGAGCTGAACATTGAATATGTGGAATTAAAAAATATATTTGGCATGAAAATGTTAAAAATTAAAGTGTGTGCATGTGTGTGTGTGTGTGTGTGTGAGCGTGTGTATGTGTATGTGTGTGTGTGATGGTGAGTCATTTCAGTTCCCGTTGCCACAGTAACTCAGGAGCATGAATAAAGCCCACATGCACGCACACACAGACACACAGACACACACACACACACACTACACATTATATGCACACCCACGTACTGCATAGATAATGTGCACACAATACACACATAATAAACTTTCATGCCACACAAAACCACAATAAACATAATACACACGATATGAATATAATCACACACACACAGACACACAAGCACATTTAAATATATAAACACACAGACACACACACACACACATTTATAATCCTTTATTTGAACCGAATCAAACACACAAACACAAAAAGACGTCAGCATCAAACTCCTGTCAGTCGTCGATCATCTCAGCACCAGGTGGGAAGAATTTCATATTTTACATTTGAGCAGATGGTGCGTTCAGGGACACGCTGCTGCTGCCTGACAAATTAGAAGAACATCAACTGTTTTCCTGATTGGTCGATGATTTAAAAAGCTCGTCCTGTCTTTAAATTTTCAAACATGATGAAGCACTCAAATTATTATTTTTTTTTAAACTGTCATTTGTGGACACACTTGGTTTCCTGTTCATCACCATCCATCAAATGCTTAGCTGTAGAGATCTGAAAGATCCACATCAATATGAATTGTAAGCTAACGTTACAGTTCTTCAGATCTATAGTGGTAAAACTTTTAAACTATAAATCTGAAAAAAAAAAGTTCAGTTCTGTGTCAGGCAGAGTTGGTCTGTGGTTGAAAAAAAAAAGCACTGTAAAAGCAGCATTAAATTTTGATTTATTTGAAGTAGTAGCGGTTAGCGACTGTTAGCTAGCTAGAAGGTTTAGCCTTTAATGAATTGGGACACAGTTTGAGTCTACATGGTTCTCGTCGTTGGCAAGAGTCGTGTCTATTCCATTTTTTTTTCTTTAGCTGAATCTAAACAGTTTTTGTTTTATTTTAATTTTTGTAGTAAATGTAGCATAAATGTGGGTGTAGTGCAGGTTTTGTATTTTTATCAAACATTTCCTTCATGCTCTGTGCTGTTTGAGTGACAGTGACAGTGAGTGTGTTTGACTCACATGTGATCAGTCACACACTTGAAGTCGTCCAGCTGCCTTCAGCGGTGTGACTGTGTGCTGACTGTGTGCTGCAGCAGGAATGTGCTGCGCTGGACCTAACCTGCATTCAACCCAACACACACAGCTGTGACCCAGTGTGTACTCATACCCACCTTTGTGTGTGTGTGTGTGTGTGTGTGTGTGTCAGGAGAAACATTCCATGCGGTGCAGTTGGATGAACACTGAGCAGACCTCTGGCTGGTGGTGAGTGTCCACAGTTTATTTATTCTTACTTTTGATGAAAATCTGGAATCCATTTCAACAAGCGCCGGCTGCTCTGAAAAACAAAAATCATGTCTTTAATTTAACATTCAACATCGGTAAAATCAACAGGATCGAGTCGGTAGAAGTGTTTTCATTTTGTAAAGTACGGACTTATCTATACTGAGTCCTTTACAAATGTAAGAATTTCATGTGAACTCTTTCTGTCAATAATTCAGATCTTACTGTGCTATTTTGACAAAAATGGTTTTGTTTTATTGTTATCAAAATGTGTGACAGAAAATAGTCCAAACATCACTGTGTCGCCTTACTTTCACATCGAGGTCAGACAATGTTTCTAAATTCAATAAGGAAATCTTAAAACATCTAATCAGATCTGACACAGTTTAATCTGAATGGAGGGAGTGTGAACCCCTGCAGACACCCGGCTGTGAATCAGACTGTTTGTCCTGTAATCCCTCAGACTGTTTTTATGAAAACATGCATGGATGAGATTTTCAGGTGCATGAAAATAAAAAAATAGAGTTTAGGATCTCATCTTGTCTCCACTCGTCACACTGCAGTGAGACGTCGTTAGTGGAGGATAATAAATAGAAAAAGTCTGTGGGTTTCAGCTCCTGCAAACATCGACTTAAAATGTTTAAACTGTTCCAAACCGTGCGCTCACACAGGAAGTGAACAGGATGTGACTGCATCAGTCGAGTGACTCTCACAGATCCACACATTCACACGACACACTTTTCCTTCGTTTCCCAAAGCAAAACCAACGACAATGGCACACAAGCCTAATTTGAACAAAAAATGCTGCTCTCCAGTAATGACAGCACAATCCCACAATGCATCAGGCTTTCACCTACAAAGTGACGTCACTTCCCAGAGCTGCATGTAACCACGGCAACGAAAACTGACTCGATCTGGAAACCTGGCGTGAAGGGATAAACACTGTGGGACTGGGGGCTGAATTCTGTGTGTGTGTGTGTGTGTGTGTGTGTGTGTGTGTGTGTGTGTGTAAGGAGGCAGAGCAGTTCATTTGTATTCCTGTCAGTCTCATGATTGATGGGTCACCCTGCGGGCGAGCCGCCGAGGCCCAGCAGTGTTTTCACGCTGCCACCCGGTTTGATTTTACTGTAATCTGAAGGAGACGTCGGCCATGTTGGATGAACGCTTAACAGAGCTGCAGCCTTTCTGCACGTGTGTCTGTTTCTTCTTACGAAACTGAGTGAGCAATTTAAAGTTGTGATGGGATTATTGCAGCCTGGAGTTCAGTTCAAAACCTGCTGCTCCTCTTTATTTTGAACAGACAGAAAATCCCCTCCAATTAAAGCCAACACGTCTCCTCAGCCTCCTGCTCCGTCCTGTCAGTGACAATATAAATAAATAAATAAATAAATAAATAAAAGCCTCTGTCCATGCAGTAACAGATCAGGACACATGACGTCTTCAGTTTGACTCGCTGCAGATGGTTCCGATTATTTAACTTTTCCTCTGTAGAAAAGAGCTGCACTTTAACTCTTCGGTGGTTTTCTGGCGTCTCCATCTGAAAATACTGCCTCTTATTTCAAAGTAAATATAAATATCTGTCCAGTGTTTTTTTACGCTTCGTGAACAAGAGCACCGGACTGATGATGTGTCTAAACCAGCTTCGATCGTACGAGCGCTCGCTGAAGAGTTTGATAAAAACTTTTCCGATGTCACGTTTTTCAAAAGCATCAAGGATTTTTTTTTTCCTTTTTTTGCTTCATATTTTCCCGTTGACAGTGACCAGCTGGCCAGATAAAAACACTGAATCAAACACATTCAGCTGTGCAGGTTTTGGGCAGCAGGGTCGCAGGACTGCAGCGTATCGAACTCTGGTGGATTCAAAACACACAGCAGCTGATCGGCTGAGTGCAGGTTCAGTGTTCAGCAAACTTATGTTTCACACAGGAGAAGAAAAAATATGTGTGCTGTCATTTAAACCAAAAGCTAAACGCACATCTTGTAATTTTTTGTTATTTCACCATCACTATCAAACCACCTTAAAGAACTATTCAACCCAAAAGTGAAAATCAGGCAGAAAGAGTTATGGCTGAAGGACAAACAGTTTTATATATAAAACACATTTTCCCCCCTCAGCTCCCTGTCTTTGTCCTCTGTGTGTGTGTGTGTGTGTGTGTGTGTGTGTGTGTGTGTGTGTATGTGGTCAGAAACAGGCCCAGGAGAGAACTCCACTAGTGTCTCATCCTGCAGTGTCTCTTATCCATTGTATTA
>OMLF01050140.1:0-12611 GCA_900302615.1 Holocentrus rufus
TGTCTCGTCCTTTCCTTCCCTTTCTCATTCCTCCCCACCTTCCTCTCTGTGTCCCTCTGTCCTTCCCATCCTTCATCTTGCCTTCTTTCCGTCTCTTCCCTTCTTTCAGTCTTTCCCTCCCTCTCTCCCTCTGAATCATTTATGCCTGCCATGTCATGATCTGTGTCGATGTGAGCAGTGTTCAGAATGATCATTCTTTCTCACTGTGCTCACTTGATCTCACACTTGCTGCTGAAAACAGGCGGCAAACTCCCCTGACTTCCAATACAGACACACACACACACACACACACACACACACACAAACCAAATGAGTCATTACACTGTCACTAAAAGCCTCAAATGAACATAAAATGACACAGATGTGTGGATGTAGATGCACAAACATTCTTGGGATTCTTCTGTCTCACAGACGCACAACTGTTTCTGATGCTTCAGCCTTTTCTAAATTCCTTCTTCGTATGAGGTCTTGTGTATTTCAATGGAACAAAAACAAATTTGTTGTCAAAGCGCAAGTCAATAAACATCTTCATCCCACAATATCGTGCTTCGTAACGTCATATTTCTGTTTGTGTGCGTGACTCTGCCTCGCCTAAGCCAATTTTTCAAGTTTTTTTTTTTTTTTTTTTTTTTTTACTGCAGCAGATTATGCAACAGATAGCCCACATTCTCTGAACCGGCTGGTTCCTCACACACAGAGTCTCTCTCCCTGTTTCATTCTGTCTCAATGTCTTGCACAGTCTTGGTCTCTGCAGTAGCCATACTTGATTTCACTTGATTCAGTTTGCACATACATGCCTTTATAGACATTGATACTGCACCGTCATGTCCCCCGCTAAGCATGACAAAAGAAAACCTCCACCTCTCTTTGTGTGAGCTGCCCCCAACAGGACTGGAGAAGAAGCAGATCAGGCCAAATCAGTTTCCTGTTAAAAGAAGTTCACCAGAAAGAAAGAAAGAAAGAAAAAGAAACTTTCCTACTTCCCCTGAGTATTTCTATCCATTCAATAGTGTCTTTGTGTGATTTGGTGAGGTTTCCAGTCTGCTGCAGTCTTCCAATACAAGCGGGTGGATGGTTTCATCAGAAACTGTTTCCCGAAGAACGACAGCAAAGAGCTTTTGCTGTTAAGTTTTTTCTCATGTAAATATTTGAGGCCATGAACTCCAAAAACTATACCCATTCCCATTCAACCCCATTGTATTGGGGTTGAAGGCAGATGGGGTAGACTGGAAACCTCACCAAATCATACAGAATCTGGATGGATAGATTGCATTCGTGGTAAGTGGGAAAATATCTTTTTCCTTGTATCGTGAGCGAACTCTTCCTTTAAACATCCTAATAAGCACGCACATGCATGCACGCTGCAACACTATGAATACACAAGCACATTCCCAAAGCAATCCCCAACATGACGGCAATGATTGTGCACAATTAATAATGTAAACGGCCCAGAACAGAAACGGAGGAGCTTTGTAAACCCACTCTTTACAAATTCCCAACAACAGAGCGGAAGAGCCCATGCAGTGTTTCTGAAAAGTCCATAAACACAGGGAAACTGCCAGCTCAACAAGTATCAAACTTGCTTCTTGTCAGAAGTGGGATATGAACTGACGCCTCCATTCAGAGACCAGAAAAGCCTTACTGCTTGTTCACACTGTGAGCAGCTCGCCTGATGGGTCTTTCTATTCTGACTGATTGTAGGTGGTGCAGGAGGCTCTGATTGCACCTTTGTAGTGGTTTACAGCTGCAAACTTTTAAACTGGCCATGTTTTGAACTGTTAAAGGTATGCAGTGTAATTTGTGACCAGCAGTGGCGCTATAGTGCACACTAAGGAAATCAGGTCTCCTTTTTCTCAACATGTTCTTTCAGCACACCATGAGCACAGGAGCGAAACATAAGGCTGGCTTCGACGTCGATGTAATTATTTGCAGGTTGCGAATCAAGCTTTTACTGTTGCCATGTCAACAAATCCATATGGAACGTTCCAAATGATGATGCAAACTGAATTCATAATTTTCATTGGACGGTTCGCCCGGAGCTCCAAGTTGCACGGAACTTAAGTTGCATTTCAGCTGCAGCATTTAGATCCAGCCTTACACATTCCAATAGAAACAATGCAACTTTCCAAATATAAGGCTCTGAAAATGACTTTTGAGGTAGGAAATGCATTCAACATGTTCATCGGGTCTCAATAACACATTGTGTTTTGATGAGACATTCTGAATGCAAAACAAGTGTGTTTACAAGGAAAACTATGTTGGGTACCTTCAGCATTGTCAGCTAGCCAGTTAGCTATCATGAATCAAAAATGAACAAAAAGAAACTGAATGACTACCTCAGCTTACCATCGACTCTGAAGTTTTGAGACCTTTATTCCTGCAGCCTTTCAAATCGAAGTTGGCAGATGGGACCATGTGAAACTAAATCACTTCAGCAGGGGAACAAGGAGGGCAGCATGTAAGGAAGCATGAAAATCTGATTGGCTGTCGATGCCCAGCCATCATGAAAAGCCTTATCTCAGCCAACAGGCTTGTTGACCGTTAACACGTTGGAGGAGTTTCCGTGGTCACTCAGCTGGGTAGGAAGTGAATGCTCTTCTGGTGACTTGAGGATCGTTTTTGCTCACAGTGTCCGTGCAAGGTCAGCCAGTTCGACCATCCAAAGAACTAGCTCATGCAGAGAAAATGAGTACAGCAAGGGGGGAAGAAAAAAAATCCTAGATGTCCTTTTGATTCCAGACTTTTCTGCATTGATTTAAGCAGCTTGCCTTGCTTATTTGTGTTATAAAGTAGAAGTGACACGTTATTATAATAGAGAATAGAACGCAGATGTTCAGTCTTATTTTTAATCAATGCTAATCAAACAATCATAACAACTCAAAGGCATTTTACTCCTGAACGATACAGCCTGACTCTTGAACAGCAGCTGAACAAAGTGGCTGGTAAGCAAGTCACACTTTAAATGGCAGTGTGATTAATGGTGTTTGGTTAGAGGGTTAACTCTTAAATTTGCAGTAAGACGGTCACAGGAGTGTATTTATGTGGTATAATGCTGTATCATTAATATTTTGGTCAACTGTTGCAGGCATTCATCCACACACATTCACACTAGAAGTGGTACAGTATGCAGTGCCAGGTTGAGCTGCAGTCTTATATAAGAGCTAAAAACATCTAAGGATCGTCTGCACTGCTCTGCTACCGTCTGTGTCCGGGGAAGGCAGAGGGAAGAGGGCTCGAACGAGGGAGGAAGAGGAGGGGAAAGGGCTGGGTATATAAGGTGGTAGGGAGAGGGGTGAAGGAGGTAGTAGAGCAGCGATCGGGGGGAAGAGGAGGAAAGGAAGCACAAAGAAAACGAGAATGGAGATGGAAGCCATGGAGGAGGAGGAGGTCTGTGGGAGGAGGCAGGAAGACGAGGAGTGATGAAGGAGGAGGTGGAAGAGAAGGAGGGCAGCTGTGTTGTTCTGCATTCAGAATATGGCCTTAAAAGACACATGGACAAACCAGGCAGCACTGTTGGATGTCAGTCAACCACAGCAAACTGCCTTCCTATTGATGATGCAATCGCCAATTCATTGGCACAATAAGACCGATCTCCTGAAGAGCATTGCCTGATTCTTCTTCTTCTATATTTCATGTCAAAATGCAGACATTAAATACGATTCCCCCTGAAAATTAATAGCAAGCCCAGCAGGGAATTAGAAAAGCACAGCCTAACCAAACTGTGGCAGTAAATCTTTCCCCTCCCTAGATTGCAAAGTTTTCAGGCAGGAAAGGAAAAAAAAGTCCTGCTTGTTCTGCACTTTGGTGAAGGAGGAAGCAAAAAGAGAAGCATATGTGGCTACATCAGTTTAACTACATGTTTCAACGTTTGTTTGTTTGTTTTTTCACCCCCCCCCCCAAAAAAAAAAAAAAAAAGTTGAGGAAATTCAACTTTTATCGCCAAACTGTCTGCAGATGCAGATGCAGTAGGCGGCACTTCATGTAAATAATGGCAGCGTTTACTGTCGTGCTACTGTCGGAAGCGATGAACATCCGCTTAACTGCCAGCCGCATGCAAACACAATGTGAACGCAGCATCAGGGAGAGACATAAATACCAGACAGATGGAGATTCGGGGTTAATGAAGGCGGGGAGGAGAGGAGAGGAGGAGGAAGAGGAGGAGATGATGAAGATAAATAATGATAGCGACCAATCTTTAAGGGAAAAGAGAGCAGAGGGAGGTAAAAAAAAAAGCCAAAGTGTAAGAAAGAGGAAAAGGAAGGAGTGGGAACGTGCAAAGAGGTGGAGGAGAAAAAGGATGTGGAGGAGGAAATAAGAGAGGCAATAAACAAAGAAGTGGGAGGAAATATAAGTAAGGGTCCCTTGCAAGAGATTTGTCGAGGCTTTCATCAGAATCTATTGAAGGAGAATGTTGTTATTGTTTCAAATCAAATATCCGTGCGCTCATAAGACTCCATTGTCGTTTGATTTTATTTATCCATTGTCCCATGTCTGGACGGAGCGGCTGAGTGATGACTTCTGCTTTAGACTGTCTCGTGCTTTTCACAAGGGGGGGAACAACAAGCCGCGCTGGTGCGCGAGAAGTTATATGAGCCAATTTCAGAGTCCTGAGCTTTTGTGGGAAAGTTGTTTAAAAATCAGCTTGCTATGCTACTTTGTCGAGTTGACATAAAATTATCTTCCCCAGCAGATTTAGATGGGCTTACAGATGCCATGCAAGCTCCCTGTGTGTGTGTGTGTGTTTATGTTTGTGTACGTGTGTGTGCTTAATCTGTAATTCCGTCTGCATTGCTTTCTGTCTGTCTTGCCAATTAAACAGCTGTTTTCTTTGACATTCTGGTTTTAAGGCATACTTTATTGTCAACCTGCCCATAATCCCTTTTAGGTGGCGTCTTGTCTGACTCATGGTGGCAGCTAGTTGGCTAGACTTCTCTCTCTCTCTCTCTCCTTGATCCCCTCATCCTTCTCTAATTCCCTCTGTATTTCCCCACTTCCCTCTCCCTCCTCCTAAATTGCCTTCTGTTTGTTTCACACAATAGCGTCTCTCTGTTTTGTTTCCAGCAAATTCTCTCCTATCCCTATCATTCCTGCCCTCCATGTCTTTGTCTCTCTATCCCTGTCTCTCTCTCTCTCTGAGTGAATTATTAATGTTAGTCGAGTTATGATCGGTGTCAACTCGGAATTGAGTCTTGTACAAAATGATAATGCGGCGCTGCCCCCTCAACCCTTTGTTTGCTTTTGAAAACAACTTGGCATGCAGCAAACTATTTCACCTGAACCTCTCCCTCACGCTGTCGTGTTTCATTTTCTGTCGTGTCGACACAGATAATGAGCTTCATTCAAAATGATAATTTGTTACAATGTGGCTCATTTGACCTCTTGTTTGCTTATCATCACAGCAACTCTGCCTGAAGTAAACTGCCTCGTCTAAATGCCCCGCTTTCTCTCTGTCTCTCTCTGTCCCAACAATTTTTACGCATTCTACACATGTAATATTGCCTTCAGCAGAAATTTGTAGCTGAAACATCAATGCAAAAGTCTATCAGCCTGTAAAACTCTGATCTGCATTGCTTCAAAACATCGTGGCCTTTCAGTTTACTGTGCATATGTAGCCACTGTAGGAATCCTACATTTTCCCTTCATGCATGGCTGTACTACTGCTGCTGGAGCTTTGCCAATTCACCCAGAGGAACAGTTTAGATAAATGTGGGGTCTGTCTCATTTGCAAGGAAGCCTCTTCTCACCTTGGTACCTAGTTAGGAACGTTCCCTGGTAGGAATCTATTTTATTCTAAATGTTATGTGAATTTTTACAGCCTAACAGGGAAACATAACATGACTGATGTGGATATGTAGCATGGTTTACAGTACAAAAAAAGTAACATACCGTAACGTTACCCGCCATACAGATGACTAGCTAATGTTGAGACTGCTACCTAATGCTGAGATAGCTAGTTTGTAGGATGACTAGTGGGTGTGCTAGACAAGTTATCCTACAGCACACAAAGTTTTCAGCCAGCCACAAGGTCTTACAGAATGTCCTCAGCAGCCAAGGAACCACTTGATGTTTCTTCAAAATTTTGCCAAATCAAGGAACCTAACTAGGATTTGTCCAGTGCTCCCTACTGTAACAAGACAGTCTTAGTGGCCATATTTCCTAAAAAAGCTACCTAACTAGGAAGCATTTTGACATGTGTGCATGTTTGTGTTTGTGTATTTGTGTGTTTATGCAAGGACATGTGTACAAAGGATTCTAACTGTACACGGCTAAGCCAATTCTGTGAATCATCGCTCTTTTGAACGCAGCACCTATAATGGAGTCACAGATGCATGTGAAGCTGGAAGACCCTTAACAAAGCACAAACTTCCACCAACACTGAACAATTCTCCAACTGACAAAGCTGCAGTGCTTTACAGCTTCTGTAATGCTCACTGTCTTCTGGCTTTGATATTCCAACAAAACAGCATGTAAATTCAGTTCTGTTTAACAGGCGCAATTGAAATCTCGGATGTCAAACCCTCCCACCAGCAGTAGTTTCGGGCTTCAAAAACGCTACCGTCTAATGGCGGAAATCCCACATCACCAGTAAAATCACCTGCCAATGCCATTATTTTGAGATATCAGGCATGATATGACACAAAGTATCACGCACACACAATAAAAGTCTGGAAGGATAAAGAAATAATAAATCAGGAGATCAGACATGAAGGAGAGACGCTAGGGGTGCAGTCGCTCCCCTCGCACCCCTCCTTCCATCATCGATGCAACCAATGAGATTATTTCCGCCTCCACAGCAGCCTTGCCTCAGACAAATGTTTGTCCAACTGAACCTTCAACGCACTCCTCCAGTGGCTACCATTTCATACAATTCTAATGCGGGATAATGCATGAAGTAAGACTTACACAGCAGCTACCACAGTGTTCCTTTTTCAGTTTTCTTCACTGTGACTAACACCAGCTCTCTCTCTCTCTCTCTCTTCATACTCCTCCCCACTCCAATTCCATCTCTCAGTTCATATGTACTAACACAATTGCACAATTATTGGGATCCCTATTCATCGCCTCTGCTCACTCACCCTTCCTCTAGAAAGGCTAATGTATGGCTTTAGTTCCATCTCTCAGAATTAACTTCCTCTTTCCCTGCTGTTGCCTTTCTCCTACTTGACATTTTCACCGTTTCCCTTTCATCTCTCCCTCTCCCGTCATCCGATTTTTATACATTTATATGACTAGGGGTATTGCACTCCGCTTCATGGCTACTCACCCTTACAAAATGCGAGATAATGTGCAAGTTTGAATCCCTCACCTAGAATTAACTTCTCTTCCTCCTCAGCTCTCTCCATTTCACTTATTCATCTGCTTTTCTTTTGCAGCCCTTCCTGTTTTTTTCCGCCTCTCCTTCTCTTTCTTGTATAGCAAAGGCAGTCCAGGAAGAGTTTTCCCTAAATATATTATAGTCAAATTAATTTATAATGGGATTGTTAGATGCTTTCAGTCAGAATATTTTGCTATTCCCTCCTCCCTATTGCTTCTGATACTGATCTCACCAGTCACTTAACAGGCTACGGGAAGAGAAAGAGAAATTCAACCCGGAAAATTCTCAAATCGGTCTGAAAAGAAAGCACCACGCATTCATCAGGACTTTTTAATGCAGACAGTTTGCCACTACTTAATGTGTCATCTTCTCTAATTTCACAGTGATTTATTAATGGGGAAATTCTGCAAATAGCATTTTTAATGTGACAGTAAAGTTGCTATGTGCTTTGTGGCTACCCGCCTACTCTTTTATAGGGGTTAATGCAGGGGTTTGAATTCCCCGCTACCTTAAATTGACTTTTTTTCTTCTCAACCTCCCTGACATTTTCATTTTTTCTTTCTCTTCTTTCCCCATTCCTCTTTCCCTCTGTTTTGCAAGACACAATTGCTTATTAATGGGAGCGTGATGTTTAAACCATGCTGTGTCTGCTCACCCATACCCTGTAAGGGCTAACGGGCAAGTTTAGACACTTCCAATAGAATTAACTTATCTACTTCTCTCCTCGGTCTAAGGCAATGTCCGCGGAGATGTGGGTATTTTTTGAAAATGCAGTTTTATTTCTGTTTTCAGAAGAAAAATTCCATCCACATTTTTCAAAATGTCTGAATGCAAAAATGCACAAGGATCCACTGTATGCGTGTGCACAAAGAAGCTAAAGAGTGACAGATGTGATAAATATGGTTAAAAACGTCCTATTAATGTGCAAAACTGTGCAGAAAACAAAGAGGGAGCCAAAAACAAGGGTGAATTGTTTATATGGACAGACAAGGCAGAGCTCCTACTGAAAGTTACAAATGAATACAAACTGTTGAAAGTAACGAAGAGTGTTGAAAGTCACAGTTGTGTGAGGCCAACATCTCTGCTATGAGCATGTGCAAAGAAGTAAAGCCGTGATTTTAGCATTATCAAACTGTACCACTGCCTCAAGATGGCAAAAGGAAAACGTTTTTAAAAGATTCCATTCTGGAGAGTGTTATCCAAAAGTTCAGTGGCCAAAAATGTGATTTCCAAATCCATTTTCAAAATGGAAAGAAGTTGCATTTTCTTATATAATAAAAATAAAAACTAATGCCCGGCATAATGATCGTCCTGAACAACAGTGGCGTAATGGTAATAAATAAAAAGGGAGATACAGTATAATATCCAGTTGCTGATCATTAAAGGCAAACATTTGTCAGTATAAATAAAGAATAAATCTTAGAACTTCTCTCAGTTTGATATTACTTGATATGATCTATACTATGAATTTATTTGATGGTAAAAAATGGTAAACTTCATTATGACAAGGTGAATATAGGTGAATTTAGATGAATATAGACATTGCTACACCCCTGCTTGCATCTCCATAAAGTCACTTATAACTTTGCAGTGCTCTCGAAATGATTTGATGGAACTTTGCAGTAACAATTTATTTATTTATTTATTTATTCTTTTATTTATTTACATTCGGATGTGTACGGTCAATTACCGAACTCTTAAAATCATACAGTTTCCCTGCAGTTACAAGACTATCTTGCAGAGAGCCATGTTAACTTCACCGGAACATTACCAGATTGCAAGGTTATGAGACAGCAGACAGCAGAGCTATTAATTTTGTCGTCTCTGTCTTCCAGTCTTATTTTTTATAGTATATTAATTTTGTGGTGATAGTATTCAGCTCTGTGCTCATGCATTATCTTTAATGAAAGTGCACTGCTGTTCTGTGTTGTGTCTACTCACCCGTACATGATATGGGCTAATGTGTTTGTTAAGCTACTTCCCACTTTCTCCCATCCACCTAATGCTTTATTAATGCTACTGCACCATCTTCAGTTTTTGTGAGGTAAAGTATTGGACATAGTACTCAAAATAAGAGCTGTATTCCTCATTCCTCATTTCACCTTTCAAACATAATCCCATTATCTCTTTACTTGAAGAGTGGGGCAGCCTCACTGCTGGCAGATGCCTTTCAGTCAACACTCAATGACTAAAATTCCTGTGTTTACCTCTGCCCTGCAGATTATGTATGCTCACAAGCCCCTGTGCACAGGCTTAAACAGTCAAGAAGACATAGAACATGAAGAATCACAAAATCAGGCAATTCAGCTTATGTGTTAGCTCCTGTCTTCTTTAGTTCTCTCTCGTTTTCTTTCCGATGCTTGTATTAGTTTCCATGTGAAAGAAAAGAGTGTATGGTGCTGCTTGCAGTGTGTTTACATGCACTGATTACCCACCACGTATGGCAGTTATCCAATTTCTGAAATGCCATGTACATGAGCCACCAGGTTTCCATAATCAGGTTAAGGGTTTAAGAGAAACCTGGTAAACACAGCTAGATTTCTGCAGGAGAAACCAGATTACCAGGCCTTGTAAACCCTTATCCGCATTTCTGAGCGGCTTTTTTTTACATATGCACATGTGCAAGAAAAGACAGCAGATAAGGACACTGAATCCACAAACACAATAAACACATGATGTACAATGGAGACTTAAAACGCCATTGTCTTTTCATCATGATTGTCAAAGAAAACTGCAGTGGAAAAGCTCAGGGAAGCTCAGGGAAGTCTCCACTGCAAGAAGCCAGCTTTCGGGTTCATTCCAGTGGAGCTGTGCGGTCAGCAGAGGTAGCAGTCCAGGAAATGTCATGGGTTGTGTGTGTGTGTGTGTGGGAAGGGATTACTGACATAGCACATGTAAACTGGGGTTTTTCAGTAATCAGACTAACATAATGCATGTAAATGCATTATCCAATTTCTGGCTGTAACCTGGCTGCTCACAGTGTTCTGGTTTCTTGTGTGCTCGTAAACATAGTCTCTGTAACTACTCATCCATATGCCCATATGCTATGAGTATATGATTTTCCATGAATAACATAAGACATAAGAAACTTAATTGCCACACAACAGAATGAAGATGAAGTTTGGTTTCACGTTGCTGGTGGCAATTAGAGTTTGTTTTCAGTACAGCATGGCAGCTCTGAATATAAACTGACAGTCACCCATTGATTCGTCTCCCATAATCACCCACAACACAACAAATAATAAATACAAACAACAAACAAATAAATTCACTTGGATCTATACTGCAATCATGCCAAAGTGTTTTATGAAGGAAAGTTTACATACACCAGATATAAGCATGCCCTACTATTACAGAAATTTCTATTCTTTTTATTTATCTTTTGCATGTATTTGAATGTCACCCAAGGTTTGTGAAATCACTGAAAAGAGAGCCTATTTTTCTCCAATGGTAAATCTCTTTCTGTCTCTCTCTCCATATGGGAGGATTGTCGATTTGGATCGTCATGGCTGTTAGGATTGTTTTGTTGGCTGGATAGCCATATTGTTTTCTGTGAGAGCAAATTGATGGCCAATTGTTCTACTTTTTGTCTAATCTGTGCCTTTCTAGACCCCCTCCTCCCCCCGCTTCCATCCACCACCACCACCTCCACCGTATCACTGCCTCTTTCTTGAGTCTTTCATTTTCTCTCTTCTTTTCCAGTGTTCATGGTGGTTTTGTTTGAAAAGAAAGAAGTCCTTCTGCACAAATGTGCCCAAGGCTGTTCAATCAGCACTTCAAGACAGTAAAATGCTTTATGTGAGGGTGACCAGACGTCCCCATTTTCCTAGAACAGTCCTCTGCTGGCACTGTTATCCCCAAAAACGCCACCAGATTTAGTCTTACCAGGGGAGGTCTGGTGATTAGTCATTTTTTACCTCAGGACCAAGGGAATTTTATCTGATCTGGAATGGACAAAACCCTGTCCAGACAAGATTAGAGCAATATTGTCAATTTAGCAGACTGCATGTTGGTGATTTGAAGAAATGATCAGGACAGCATGTGTATTAGCTTATTTTCCCATATATTACTGTAGCATTACCGCCAGATAGTACAAGTACTTGCAATTTATGAATCACATACATTGATGCAGATGGTATTTCAATTGACAGAAGAATCTGATTGAGGAATAGAATCTAAATCAATTTCTCAATCTATCTAGTTTAGAACTCCAAAATTACCATTATTGCCCTGAAATCAGAAAATAAATTTGGAAGCTGGTAATTATATGTTGTAACAACACTTTGACAGAAAAGGTGAAGGTTACAATCCTAGCAACACAGATTTTTCTTCTGGAGTTTCTAATGTTGATCATGAGCTCTCTTTTTCTATGATAATCTGAACAACTAAGTAAACACAGTATTAACGCAGCAGAGCACACAGCTTGGCTACCATTGCAGAAACTTGTAGAATAACATTGCAAAACAGATTTGTACGTGTTTAAGCTCCGTGTGTAAATTTGAAGTGAGTACACTCAAAAACAAAAAGGATTTAATATAGCAGATGTATACCGCAGCAGAGCCCTTTCTGATGCAGTTAAGATAAACAGTGGCGCAACAGTCAAATTTATATGAAATTGTCACAGCTTATAACTTTAACATGTTTCTAGAGGCGCTGATGTGAAATGTTACTGCCAATGCCGTGGCCAGACAAAGCATAACACACACACACACACACACATACACACACACACACGCACATTATCACTGTAATGATTGCTTTTTTGCCATTTCAAAAGAAGAGCCATTGTTTACTTTCCCACTACTCAAAAGTGGTATACTACACATCAGTGTAGGCTGTTGGGGAAAATGTGATTGCTCTGCTGATGTTTTATTATAGTGATTTGGTTGGAATCATTTGAGTGCTTTCATGGTGGAATGGTGTGTGTGTGTGTGTGTGTGTGTGTGTGCGCGCAAGAGTGTACATGTGTGTGCATGCATGCCCACATATGAGGGATGTGCATGCCTAGCTGTTGCTTATGTCCACGTATGCTCATATGTTTGCATGTTTTGAAATACATTGGAATAACATATTTCTATCAAACTAATTATCATGATTATATTTTTGTCCTGTTTTCTCACAACCAGTATGACATATGCCCACGTATGTATACAGATAAACAAACACTCTGAAACATATACAGTAATGCAAATATACTCACATGCATCGATATACATGTACAGCACTTGTGTACACATGCATACTCATTAATTGTTATTTTTAACACATTATTAACCCTGTTTTACTGTGTGAAAAC
>OMLF01050141.1:0-17887 GCA_900302615.1 Holocentrus rufus
TGTCGCACCAGGAGGGCTATCTGTTGTGGCAGCAGCAGGGACGCCGTGACAGAAAATGGTAAATAAAAAAAAAAAAAAAAAAAAAAAACAAAGGAAGGAACTAGGAAGTGACAGGGCCGGTGCAGGACGGAGCCTATCGCGCTGACAGGTTGCATGTATGTATGTGTTTGTATGTAGTGTGTGGGTGGAAATGGCAAATGGGATCTGCCTAGACCTGAGCAATGGCACATCAGTCACCCAGGCCACATGCACAAAGAGATGCATTGTAGCACCTTGCATCTCTTGAGACTATGAGACTCAGCTCCCTATGCAATGTGTGAGGCGAATGAGATGGCATAAAATGAACCATAAACAAACGGCTGTTGTTATTGGCTGCTGTTGTTGATGCTTTTGGTCCTTATTCCTGATACAGATAGACTGTGAAGCCCACGCTGGGATAGACACATTGAGGACTCTGCACTTTGTTAACCTCCGTGGAAAAAAGGTCCAAAACAAAAGAGAACTACGCTTGTCCAAGTGGGGTTGGCAGGGTGAACAAAACTAAGAGTCTTAGACCCCAACGAGCGTTCTTTATAAGAAAGTGGTTGTATGGGTTGGCTGAACAAATGAGGGAGTTAGTGACAATGGCAGGCCTGTGGAGGCATGTGCTGTTTGTAATGGGGGCTACATACTAATTTTGTAGCGGTGGCAAGATGTTTACACCAGAATAAATCCTTCCCAGAACAATAAAATTATGAAAATAGCACGCTTGCCTTACAGTGCGCACATGTAGCTCTATAACAAGTTACATGTGCAATAAAAATGCTCTATGAACTAAATGCAGGCTCAGCAGATGAAAACAATAAATATTTCTCTCCAATCTGCATAGGATACCATAGTTATTGTACATATGGCACCATGGGTATATGATGATTTAGCCACTATTTTTCTCCTATAATATGATATCTACTATGCTTTTGGTAAAACAATGACTATTTGAAGCAAGCAGTCATGCGGTGCAAGGCTGAGTTTGTGTAATTCCCGTGAAGAGGTTATTTTTACTTCTTCCTCATGCAGGTTGTACATTTTTACCTCTTAAGTCCTGGCTTCACTTTAAGTCATGAGTATGTTTGAGCTGTAGCTCCTCACATCAGCAGGTTGTTCCCAGATAAAAGAACTCTGCCTCTGTATTTAGTCTCATCTATTAACTTGTCATTGAGGCATATTTTAAGCCTCAGAACAAGTGAGCCACATCCATCATGCCACTATACTTTGCTGATGAGCCTCATGTTGCGGCCTCACAGTGGTCTGCACTGTATTGATTTGAAGGCAGTAATCAATTTGCAGGAAGAAGAAGCAATTGTGGCTGCAGAGGAAGCAGTTGAGATTAGAGATTGCTGCTCCTCCCTTCTAATGCAACTTAATTTCTCCAATTTGTCATCTCATGTGATGCTGCTTGTGTTACTTAATAGAATCAGGGACAGAGGGCTGGGCGATATATTGATAATATATCCGTATTGTGATATGAGACTACATATCTGTGCAAAAATCTCTTGTGTGTAAATATCTTGTAAAAGCACCAAAAGTCGTCCGTACAATATTGTCACAATATTGATGTCGAGGTAGTTGGTCAAAGATATCATATTTGATTTTGTCCACATCGCTCAGCCCTGATAGGGCATCATTTGCTTGGTTAGCCACAGGGAGTGTGTAGCTTTATTTGGTTGGACAGCAGTACACACAACCTACTCAGTGCTGTGTGAGATCTGATATGGAGCGGGAAGAGAGGCAGATGTAAGAGAATCTGATTCATCGCTTTGTGTTCTGCAGTGCAGGTGCTGAGGCAGCATTCGTGTGTTAGCCTGTACCAATGATCTGCAAGTCTTCCACTTCTGGCCACACTCACTGTTTCCTCTAAAAGTATATTCTGCTCAAATGGCACCTTGTGCAAAGCATTACTCCTGTTTGGCCTCTGTGTCTTTCTGCTGTGCTCTGTGTCTTTCTCAAGGGGAGAGTTTTGTTGTTGTTTAGCTCTCTGTTGGATAATAGCATACACAGAAGGTTGACTGTATTTGGAGTTGCAGCTATACAAAACCAAAGTGCAGTCTATATTATTGTAATAGCTTGGGATAGGTGATATATCGATATTATGTCTATATCATGATATGAGACAAGATATGGTCAGGGGTTTTAGATATATTAGTATTGTGACATGGCATATTTTGTCTTTTCCTGGATTTAAACTCTGCATTACAATAGAGTGATGAAATTTATTATTATTAGACCAGCTGTTTTCCAGCTGTTATTTGTCTCTACTTGCTCTAATTGTCTTCTCATGGAAGCACCAGTAGTCATCCCTACAGTAATGTCACAATATTCATGTTGAGGTATTTGGTCAAAGATATTGTGTCTGTTGATTTTGATTTTATTCATATTACAGAGCCCTAGTTATGGTATTCCTTCAGAATGCCATAACTAGGGCTATATATTGTATAAGTGAAGTTATTAGTCTTTAGTTAAAAGATTATGCACTATTATGTACACACAAAAAAGCACATAGTGTCTTTTGTGTTTACACCCTGTCCATAACTACACTTGCAGCTTGCTGAATCAGTTCACAGCACATGAAATATAAAAGTGCTAAGTAAAAGTGTGAGTTGAAAATTTTGGCATAAAGTCAGTGGCTGACTGTACAGAACCAGTATCCACCAGTGCAGCTGCAGTTACACAATCTAGGGTCATGTACAGTAATCCATCACTCATGCATGATTCATTTCAGCCACAAAAAAAAAATGTGTTTGAACACTGAGGCCGTGATGAACCAGTTTGCTACTAGACTTGTTTTCTTTTTTTTTCTTTTTATTCTTTTTTGTATGTTTTTGTGTTGTATAGATTTATTTACCCAAACTGTGGAGGCAACGTCTAGAAATATGAAAGCTTTCTAATAGCACCTATGACTAGGTCGGGGAAAAATATTTCATGTAGTGCAGTAACAACCCTCGCTACATAATTCGAAGTATAATTTAAGGCAGCTAACATAACTTGGCTACCAAAGCTGTACAATAGCCAAGTGGCTGAGGTGGTAATCTAATGTGCAGCTGCTTTTGTGAGACAGAATTGCTGCTCCAGATCAGAAGAAGTGTCAAAGTGCTTGTGTAAGTGTCCACTCAGGAAATAGGTCAATTGCAGAGAACCTCTATTATGCACTTTAAGATGTAGAGATGAAGGAGGACAGAGATTCAGCACTGCAGACCCTTTAGAAACCTCTTGGTCTCCTACTGTGAATCTTTAGGGGGTCATTGCAATAATTATTGTTAGCTGGTCTTTTAACTCAATGGGTCAATCATCAGCCAAATAATGATGCCATGTGCAACTTTAATGTGCAAAGTATATGTATTGATATATTATTCTTTACAGTGAACCTAAAATTTGTTTTGACTGTCTAAAATCTTTGCAGATCTAGATGAGTTCCCCTAATGTTACTGAAACATGCGCATACTCGGATATTTTTTCCACTCTTTGTCACACACCATATGATTTTCCTTTCCTGATGTCTCCTGGTGTTTAGACGTCAGCTGATCTAATAATGAGGTCCACTTTCAGAGGTCCCTGTCAGCTGTCAAACAACAGCACTATGAAATGTCGGAGTTTAATGCATTTATCCATTCAGTGTTAAACAAATAAGTAGGCAGAACTCCACAGAGCACCATGAAATCTCAAAGGCACTTCAGAGACGCCCTCATACATGTGTACATGCATGTTAACATCTTGTAGGGATGCACCAATTCAAGACTAAAATGGAGGATTGATATAAGAGATTTTATTCAAGACATATCAGAAAAAAAGCAAACTCTTGTTTTTTTTTTCATTTCTGGCACACAAAAGCCTGTATTTCTCAAGTGATGGCAAAAGATGGATTGTATATCAGTTATTTTGTTCAGTGATCCCAGTCCAACCCTGAGGGTGCTAAAAGGATATGAACCAGCTGATACTTAAAATTCTGTTCTCGTTATCGGTATCGTCATTGAAAAAGTGGTCATGCATCTCTACTTGTGATGGATATATTCAAGGAGGAACACTTCAGCAATCAAAGTAAATGTGAACTGATTCATAGCTATAGAGGCAACAGGCTTAACTACAATCTGTTCTCCCTGCAGCACAGTTGATGACTTCAGATTGAAATCAAAGTAATAGCTTCATGGAAACGTAAGAGCTTGCACGAAATTGCTTACTGACCTCTCGGAGGTTAATGGTCTGTTGTCTTTAGTCTTTGTCTTCTGTGGCTCTATAGTAGCTAAAAGTCCTCTGAAAAGCCCATGTTTATGGCATCCTCCTTGTTAGTCCTTTTTGTCATGAACCGCCTGCTTTCTGTCACTGGAGAGAAGGATTTTGGGAGATAACAATCTGCTGGTGAGATTTGCCCCAGTTTTGAGATTTTGTTTGTACGCCATATATCATATATTCATGTATGGCATTTGAAACTGGATCAGACAGAATTGTTTTCTGTCACACAGACGTGTGAACATGTGTGACACTGTGCCCAGTGACCTAATTTTCTGCAGTTTATTGTGTGATGAAATTCTAGGAAGGCATCATAGTTTTGACGTGTTCGTAACTTGGTGTGAAATTAATTTCAGATTACCAAGATACCGTTGATTTTTTTCCTCTAATGGATTTTGCTTTTTTCCATCAACTTCAGAAGAACCTTTGCATATCAGAAAAGACTGATCTTATGATATAGTAGGACACAGCAGGCAGAGGAGGTCAGATGATAATTGTGTGTTTTTCCAGCCTAACGTGTTGCGCCTTAATCTCTCTAGTATTTCTCAAGAGTGCTTTACACCGGTTGACTTAGAAGTCCTGTCAGCACAGCTTATCTAAGACATGCCCAAGCATAAAAACAGTCACTTCTGTGCATAAATCATAATAAGATCTTGAATATGCTCAAAGTTTCAGTGTATTTAAATAGCACTGTGAAGCTAATACAGACATAGAATTTTGTCATGCATGTATTAAAGAGTGTGTCATTTACGGTACGTTGCCTTGTTTTGTTAGCTGTATGTTCGTGCATGAGGTTGAAACTGTTCAAGAAAAAAGATTCATTAAGAAAGCCTAACAATATACAGTACACTGTAGGCAGATATTAGGATTATGTTTTGTATCATAAAAATGACTGATATGGTTTTAGGCTTAACCATGACAACCTCTTGGGAAACTTATAGTAAAAGTATGTTTCTCAATCAGTTAGGAAACCACAAAAACTGAAGCAGAACCTGGTGATACAATAATAATGAACACAAATAAAGAGGCTAGTTAGGAAACACAATGCTACCTGAACAGTAAACCTTTTATTTTGTTATAAGCCTACAAACTCACTCAAACACTTGTTGACCATTAGATTGTGAAGTGCTATAAGACACAGGTTGCTGAATGTTGGTGTTGTTGCTGAGTGCTAAAAATGTTTGTATTATCAACTCTTAAAGTTATCAATCAATCAGCAAACTCAAAACTTATGCTTCTTCTCAGAAAATTGAAGTGCTGCTTCATTTGGATTTTACATAGATCTACACCTGTTAAATACTTTGTGCTTGTATTTTGCAATCTGCAAAGTCTTTCATTTGGTTTGTCTTTGTTCTAACAGGATAAGGACCCCAGATGCCATGAAGATAAAGCCATCTTCCTAATGAGAGATCATATTAGACCCTCTGATCAGAACACTTGAGAGATATGTGAAAAATGATTCTCGGCTCATGCTGTGCCACTAAGACCCGACGTGGGTAGACAGACTTTTGTAATTGATGCGATGGATGAGTGATTTTTGAAGTGCTCTAGAGGGCCGGTGCAAACCCTGTTTGTAAAATGAGTGAGCGAGGAGATCCCATCGGCCAAGGGGAGCTGAGGAATAATAACCAGCAGGATGGTGTGCTGCCTGATGGTGATGCCAATGCCAATGAAATCCGGACAGAAGATGGCGGGAGGACAGGTGATACTGGCACTCTGTCCGGACTGATGACTGAAACAGCAGAGCAGGACAAAGTCATCATCTGGGGCACAGACTCTCAGTGCGACGACCCAGAGCTGGCAGAATTTGAGATGCTGGAGTGTCAGGAGCTGGAGGCGTACCTAGTGGAGGAGGGAGAGGACTTTGTCGGGCTCGGAGAGCGAAAGGACCTTTTTAATCCGCCTTCATCATGCAGCAAAGCGACAGTGCAACCACCAGCAGATGAGAGTAAGAGCAAGGAAGAGAGGAAGCCGATCCAGCGTGGCACCAGTGAGCAGGAAGTCAATGCTTCTCATGTATTTGAGAGCAGAGGAGTAGCAGCTGGAACCGAGTTCAGCTCTGAAACTGATGTCTTTGTGTCCTGCCTGTCCACCATGTCAAGTCTCGGGGGAAGCTTGGCCAGTGCTCTAGACACTGCAGGCAGGACACAGACGACAGACTCCTGGCACATCCCCTCCGGTCCTTATAGGACCATTTCAGAAGACCTGACCTTGGCCTCTCAGTCCTGCAACACTATCTCCGACAGAAGCAAGCCATCTCAAAGAGCTGAGCGCCATTCCCTCTCCTCCGGAATAAGCACAATAAACAGGAAAGATGTGGATGTGAATTCAAATTCAGCCGTTCTCTCCGAGGATGTCATTTTAGAAGCACAAGTGAGTAATGGAGTTGTTCCACGTAAGGACCACATTGAAGAGCACAGGAAAAACATTAACCAGAGGTATAAACCAGGGAATGCTGTTTCATTAGAGGTACAAGGAGATCAAAAGGCTTCTGAACAGAAAGCCTTACACGCTGCACATGAGGAGAGCAACAAGAAGATTGATAAAAGCACCCAAGCCAACGAAGGCCATGATCTGAACTGCAATCCACCCAAAACAGGGACAAAGGGGACTCAGTCAATTGAATCGAAAGCCATAAAGAAACAAGGTTCATTTGATAAAACATTAAATAAACAAAACTCCTTTGACAAGACTTTAAAAAAACAGCCTTCGTTTGAAAGTACTTTAAAGAAGCAGCTCTCTTTTGATAACACTTTAAAGAAGCAGGGCACTCTCGAGAACGCCCTCAGTTCCAGTTCCTCAAGTCTGGAGAGGAGGAAGCCATGGGGAAGCCCTAGTCGCCCGGCAACTCCCACATCCCCCAAAACTACCTGCTCCCCAAAGAGAAGACCCCCTGGTTCTCCAGCGAAAGTCCAGGGTATCAGAGCCCTGAGCTTGGAGCGCAGTGACTCCCCTCAGAGAGGAAGCACCCCTGCCAAACAGCCAGGTAGAGCTGTGAGCAGTGGCATCCCCAAACCTGTCACCCCTCAACAGAAAGAAACTGATACCAGGAGGTCCTCTCCTCCCCAGAAGCCAAAAAATGTCCGCCCAAAAATCATTACTTATGTTCGGAAGAATCCTCAGGCGAAGCCACAAGCGACGGATGCCCCGTATGACGCCTCTGCACACCCACTGAGAGTATCCTCTTACCCCAGCCCTCCACCTCCTAAAGATCCAAAAGTTGGGCCTCAACCCAAAGCGACATCGGTGCTATGTTCCTCCAACCTGTTGTTTGACAAATATCGACAAGAGATGCAGAAATCAAGCTACTATCCTCCAGGCATGGCTGTGACCGGGGTGAAGGCTCCAAGTAGCTCCGTCCCTCAGAAGCTGAGTGGGAAATCAGAAAGCTTTCATGGAGAGTCACCTGACAAACATCTACAGGAGGTAAGACATGGATTGCTGTTTTGATGCAGTGACATTACAATTACTGAATTACACTTACTTACTGAATTACTGAATTCCTATGTAACTGCATGGCATTTACATAGCACAAAGAAATTTTACAGCAGTTTCTTCTTTGTGTTCCACTTGTATTGCTGTGTGTGAGTCTCAGTACTGTATTTTTGCATAATAATACCCAGCTCAATGTACCTTTAAGTTGATGAAGTTTTCAGTCATCCATGTCATGTCAAGTAGGCATAGGCAACTGGACTCTCAAGACATTTTTTCTACACATCAGAGATGCTTCCTCACTTCAGGAACAGGAACTGAGAAAGCTCTGCAAGATTATGCAGATAGCCTAGTTGCCTTTTACTTTCTGCTTGTAGTGTAGCGTTAAGTAAAGAAAAACATTTCCTCATTGCTGTGCATATCATGAAATAATTGTCTTTCAGTTTCTGTGATGCTGATTGACTGTTTTGGCAATGTGCCTCCACAGCAAGCTCCCCAAGAAGCAGGAAGCGTCTACCGCTCCCCCAGAGCTCTAAGGCCTCAGCTGGGGTTAGGAGCAGTCACCAGGCAGCCCGCAGCCAAGACCAGAGTCCAGCAGACGGGTCAAAGGTCAGCCACGACTCTTAGTCTGTCTGGACAGGCAACTGGAGCTCCCACACATGGCAGCCAGGACTCGGCAGGTGAGATAGCTGTCTGCTGCCTGAGCAGGTTCAAAGTGAATCTCTAATTCACAGTATCAAAGGCTGTTTCACATGTTGCTGAAGTGTCATGTGTTTCATTTTCTATCAGTACTGAAAGGAGGAGAAAAATGAAGTTCTTCTTATTCGATTTCTTCTGAGATTAATGAGGTCCAGTGTTATATAATTGTTCCATTCCACATACCACTGTATGCTTCAAAAAACTGCCCACTTCAAATAAATGGAGCATGAGAGCTCATCTTACATATTACATTATGTGTATGCTTTTATGTTGTTAACAAGCAAGCGTTTTCTGATTGAGTCATTAGTCCATTATACATTAAAAAATCGACTTTCTAAGGGCTTCCTCATTTCCCTCATGTACTTTTCCATCCTGTGCACATCACATCCTCTAGAGATCAAGCTGCAGGATGTGTATCCTCTGTGAGTTGCTGAATGAGTTACCCAAATTATTTTCAGTCATGCTTATGTATGAGGCTTTTGGCACCTACATGCTTTGAAGTGCAAAGTACTTGACAGCAGTGTAACTCGCATATTCTGCCAACTTGCACTGCATATTTCTTCCCACTCACTTCATAAGGCGGAATCTAGTCAGCTTCCCCATGTGGTGTTGGCGTATTTACGAGCCATTTCATTGCTGAATCAAGGTTGTCATATACTGTATTTTCACCCTAAAGATTTTTGGTTATCTGGCATTATTGCTTGACTTGTTGCTAAAAGGCAACACGAGATTAGTGAAAGTGATATGAATTATTCTTTTTTCTATCTCACAGTAGATTTGTTTACTCAGTGTACAGTTTATTCTTTGGTATCGATCTTAGTGTTACATTTGTTGTAAAAGAAATAGAGTGCCATCCTGCCATCAGAGAAAAAAGTCAGTTGGGTTTGTAGTTTCTCATCTGAGTGAGCAGATGTCAGAGACACATAAATTAAGATTCAATCTCTCTACGCTGCTATTCACCCTGTGGCTGTAAGGGAATTAAAACACAATCCTAGCATTATTCCAGTACAAAGATGGCAGGAGCTTCAGTGGTAAGTCAATTGATGAGGCAAGAGAGCAGAATATCTTAGGGGAAGTTAGTTGGATGGAACAAAAGAGTGAACTAGTGTTGCACTAAAGGGACAAGATCAAGAATGAGACTAATATGAGATTATGTCATACTCTCCATCTCCATCACTTTACATTCTCTGTATGCATATTAGGGATGTACAAGGTTTGTTCATATGATTAGTCGACTAGTCTGTCTCAAGAAAGCCCAGGATTTATACCAGACTGTACCAGCCTTAACACTGAAAACATTTTTAGCATTTTAATAAATGATTAATCAGTTTCTTCTAAAATTAACAGTGAGGGCAAAGAGGGATATAAAAAATCTTTGTGGACTTTTGTACCCTTGTTATCATGTTGATCACTGCAGAATTCGTCTACTTAATAATTTCTGTGTGATCACATATTTTAGATAAATGATGAAACTTTAATAAGAGTTTTCCACAGTCTTTATAAAACTGGGGAGATCAGGCAACTTTTATGTCATCACAAACAAATTGACTGTATGAATAAATAAATATAAAATAAATCAGTAATTATAAGCAATATATGTATATGTATATAAGTATATAGTATTAGTATGTGTAAGTAATTAATAAATACAAGTAAATGTCAAAACAGCCTAGTCGGTTGTTGACCAATTATTTGGCTATGTGACTATCCTGGCCTGCCTCTAGTGCACATTGTAGCTGATATGTATCCAGACGAAACCAGACTTACAATCACAACATGAGCCTGACCACTTCTGTGTCTGATTTTCAAGATCCGCTTTCCTGGAGTGATCAGATCCTAAAATCTGCACTGAAACAGCAAGACTAGCCTTTGTCTCACTGGGTCTTGGATTAGTGTTCACCCACTAATGCTGTCGTGTTGCATGTTTTCACACTCCTCTCCAGTAGAGCAGAGGAGATCAGGCCCAGAGACGGCCCAGAAGAGCCTCCTGCTCAAACCAGGCCAGTCTGGCCTCCGTCCTCCAGGCTTCTCCGCCCTGCCACCTGCCCGTCTGGCCGCCTTTGGCTTCGTCCGGAGCGCCAGTGTCTCGTCTGTGTCTAGCAACCAATCTAATGACAGCACTCACAGTGATCCCTGCCGACCGTCTCAGCGTAAGTCACACGCCAGCCCGGCCTTATACAGACACACACACAGAAACACACACACTATGGAATCCATTTGACTTTTCTCTCAATTGCTTGTGCTTATCTAGTTTTATTTGAGGTGAATTTAGGTTTTGCAATTTGCACACATTTATATGTTGAAAAATGCACTTTTTCAACATATAAATGTGTGCAAGCAAATACAGCATGTAGCTTAGAGGTTTTTTTTTTTAACTTTTATGCTGAACATCCCCAAATTTTAAATGTTTTCCTATGCAAATAAAACCCTGCAAAATAGACCTCATGTATAAAGTGAGAAAAAAAATGGATGTATTATGATGTATTATGAATGTGTCTAATTAACTGCAATCCCAGACAAAATATTTAACATCAGAAAGACACTGAAAGAAGCATCCATGTTCAGTTTGATTAAAAGAATATGCCACATTGTTGGAACATTTTTGCTTTATAGCATGCATGCCTCCTTATTAGTTCACCGGCAGTACTGGCTGCCCCTGATACCCATAGTTACTATAGTAACAGCCGCTTGATGGCTTTCATCTTTCATTTATGTATCACTAGTATGCACTGAAAGCTACTGCACCAGCCACAAAGCTTTTGATAAGACATCTTTAAGTTGCAGTCCTCCATTTGCTGCCTGCCCACTGCAGCAATTTTATCTGGATCACATCCTGTTGCTCAGTCCACCTCCACCTCTCATAAGCCTCTTGCAGCCTTCATTTACAGAAATCAGTGCTAGTAAAATTCATTTGACAAGCTGATCATCTCAGTCAGAAACTGCATGTAACAGAGCTATTATAAAATGCATCAGAACTTCAAGTGGTGTTAGAATCTAAATGATTTACAGTAGCAAGTTAACACTTTTTTTTTATTAGAGGAAAACATTTAGGTGATATATATAGTGAATCAGTATGGACCAAACTATGTCTCTTCCCTCTTGTCAACATCAGTCAGTCCCTGGCACTTTATTTCTTGTTCCTTTAAAAAGGAGATACAGCAGGTTTAACAAGTGCTGACTCAAACCAGTCACTGCCTGAAAAATGCTGCGACTTCCTACAAGCAATTGCTATGTGCTTCTTTCGCCTGTTTTTATGTTTATTCAAAGGAGGAGGCACTCGATCAAACGGAAAACACCTACTGAATCACTCTCTATACTATCTGTGCCTTGGTTTTTATAAATCGACCTCTGAATTTCTTTCAGATTTCATGAATTCAGGTCGACCGAAATGTTCAGGTAATTGCCGAAATCAATCATTTAATGGAGTTTCTGGTGTGCACATTAGCATTTTGTGTTCCTGTTGGGCTGTTATCTCTGTCTCTGTGGCATGTGTGATGACTGCTCCGATCGGCAGACGTGATGATGGGTTAGCGCTGACTTCTGCTCAAGTGTCACCACATTTGTGCCCTGCCTTAGACAGCTGGGAGCTCCTGAGTGGGAGGGTTAGGGGGGGCTTTCTCCGCTAGACACTTTTACTATCTTATTCTGACCTGCAGACCAACAGCCCTGCAGGATTCAGAGGCTTCCTGAAGCTGCCAGACTGGAAAAAAAAGAAAACAGCTGTTGTGTCCTGCAGGGCGTGGCCCCCCCACCCTCAGCCTCTGTAACTGCTTTACGTCTACTTTCCCCTATTTATAATCTACGGTCCATAAAAATGTGGTGCCGGCAGCTACAGTATGTGGCAAAAAGAGAGTCAGGGGTGTGGCAGGACAACATAATCTGCCTGTTTGCTCACACTAAGCTGTTGGGCTAAGGACACCTTTGACCAGCTTATGTCTTGCCTGGGGGAATAGGCAGTTTTCACTCAGGTCAGATAATGGTCTCTACTGTACTTCCACTGTAGCAATCCCTCCAACAAGGCAGCTCCGTGGCCTCCATCGATGTACACTTTACTAGGTTATTTTGTGCCTTTTCTATCTCTGATTCTTCAAAAAGTGGCCACAACTAGGGATGAGGACCTCCGGGCATGTAAGTGTTTCATCTCTGCATGACCTGTGTTTCACCGACAGTGTTGCCTTACCTTCTCTGTGGATTTGTGGAGTGAAACGGTTCAGAAATGTGTGAGTCATTTCCAAATTTAATGTATTCCGAACTTGGAAGTCTGCGGTTTTGCTGCAGTTGCTACATGCTTCTCCACTAGATATTGAAATGCTTGGCTAGCACAGACGGTGTATACATGACTGGCAGCTTGCATGGCAGTGTATCCCTTCAGGCCTTTGGCTCAGACAGCACTCCTTTATTAGCATGCTGCCGTATGCCTCCGTGTAGCTGCGATCGCCAGGGATTCACACCAACAGTCTACAGATGTTTGGACTGGGGGTAAACGAGTACACCATCCTACAGTAATGAATATGAGGACACTGACGACATAACAGGTACATCTGTCCGGTTAGCACAGTGGGGAGCAGTGGCGTGTTTTAGCACATGGTATGTTAGTCTGCCTACTGTGCAATGTGCTACTTGGCAGGCAAGAAGCAAAAGTTAAGGCTTGTTTGATTTGAGCTGTTTCAGTGTGGCTGGATGCTGTCAGTGGCTGTAAAGGCATTTTGAAACACACTATATATATCGGTTTTGGTGGGGGGCACAGTCAGGTTTATTGTCCAACTTTAAGCTGCTCATGCCACCCACTGACCACAAGACGTCATTTGAACGTTGCATTTGTGCAGCTCCCATATAGCCCAGGTTATTTTTTGACTCTGTGCAGCCCAGTTTTAAGCCAAGCAATGAGCTCATGTTTACATATTTAACTAATGCATAAACAGCTGTTAATGTAAAGCATATGCAACAGAGAATTTCATCTGTGCAACATGATGCTTTAGGGTTTTTGTCATATACCTCAGAAGACGTGGTCTAGGACATAGTTGTCGACTAAACCCAGTTTTAGCTTAGAGGTTTAGTCATTTAGACCTTTTCTGTTTTGTTCAATCGACATAAAATGGTACCGGTGTTTTATTTTTATGAATATGACAAGCTCCAATTTAACTCTCTCTTAGACCTCTCAGCTCTATAGATCGGTCCCTCTTATGTCCTGCAGGGGAACAGCCCTCAAGATGCGATTTTCCTCACAGTCTGCATAACCCCTGTGGTGACTGAAATGGCCTTTTTGTCCCGAGCACATCTCGTGCTTCTACAGACCCTTTCCGTACAAGGGGAGGACATGAGGTGTGACAAGTGTAGAGTGCAGAACCAGGCACAGTGTGAGAGTTTTTCATGTCGATTAAATTTAATTTCATTGTGATTACATTGTTCAGAGGTCACGTATAACTAAAGGAGAGATTGGCTGGGAGCTGGGTGATGGTCCAGCGGAGGAAAGTGTTGTGGTGTGTGTTTGAACGCACTGACAACACCTTCCACATGAGGGATAACAGTGTGTGGCCGGGGCGGGTTGAGCCTCAGGTGATGTCACAGCTCTTACCCAGGGAGTGTTTGAGGTATGTGTCCTTAATGGCAGGTCACTGGGTGCCTCTGATGCTGATTTTACTTCCCGCTGAAGGGTCCTCTGGTCGGCTGTGGAGCAGCTGCCGTACCACACTGTCATAGAGATTGTCAGGTCGCTCTCGATGGTGCAGCGGTGCCTAAAAAACAATGCTGGCAAACACTCTGAATACCAATGTAGGTTTGAGCGATGCTTGAAATCCATGCCCTCCTTATTTTCCCTCTCTTTCCATTTTCACTGTTGTCTGACTTTGAATGGAACGGTTTCCTTGACCCCTTTTCTTCACAATCCAGTTCTATGCACCATATCAAATTGCCTTGAATTAAGCCGAAATTATCCCCAAAATCTAAATGAGAAAGTTAATGAGGAAATGAACAACACAGTTTAACTGAATTAACATAGAAACATGAATCCTGATCTGTACCATTTCTCCCATAAACAAAACAATTACAGTAATGCAAAGCTGACAATAGAAGAGAAAAATAAATACACATACTGTGCATTCTTATACACACATAAAGTATATACATATACACACATGTATATGTACATACACATACACATAAAGCTGTTCCAACTAATTATCCCACCACAATCCCACTCTTTGTCTCCCCATCCTATTTTCCATTATCCTTCTGTTTGTCCTGCTCTCTATATAATTGGCTCATAGTAATTCACAGGCATCATATAACATTAATATTAATATACTTCTCGTGGTCTGGCTTAAAAGGTTGTCTTTAATTGTAGATACAGATCACCTTTTCACCTTTTCTATTCATGTATACCCACTTTCATTCCCCCAGTTTATTTTCCCAGTTTCCCAATTGTTTATGCATTGGTATTCCCAGGTGTGAACAATTTCCTTGTGCCTGGTGCAGATAGCAAGGCCACACAGAATAATGCATATATTCTAATATACACACTCTTAAATAGATCATTTCACATTATATTGTTTTTTTCTCATAGGGAAATGTGACCAAGACACTGTGAGAATGACTGTTGTATGTATAATGTACACCCACATGTGTGCCAGCTGTTATTATCATATGACAGCATTCTGTCGTGAGCTTGGAAATCTCCCTGGAAATCTCCCTTCAAACTGTGAACACCCCCTCAACAACTCTCTGAGATGAAAACCAACAGATAAAAACACTAATTTGTTCCATTTGCCATCACATGAATGATGCATATAACTAGAGAAATCCTGTTTATTACTGCATACTGTATTCAGCTGTGGATTGGCTTTTTTTCGTATTATTGTATCATATGTGTCCATGTTTCTTGTCATTGCCTACTTTCTCTCTTTGCTTTTTTGTGTATGATTTGTCGTATGTTTTTACACCGGCTTGCAAATGAATTTCTCTCTGCGATTAAACTAAGAAGTGAACTGAACTTCATTACTTCTAAAATCCATATGATAGCACTGAACAGCAGTTTATTCATTTTGGGGTGTTCCCCAAAATAAAAGCTGTTTCCTTTTCCTGTGACACCACATTTACATGCTTGTGGCTGGAATTTATTCATTTTGGGGAATTCAGAATATGCAACAGCTCACAATTATCCATAAGGCATTTCACAATGGATTGCCTCGCCAGTTACAGCCTTTTTTGTTTTTTCTTTTGGTCCAACCTGCCCACTTTTTGAAAAGTGCCTCCCTGTGGTATTCTCTGCCCACATGCTCTGTTTCATGAATCGCAGAAGGAAGACATCATGAAGTCCTTTATACTTTGCTAAAACATTAATAAAATATGAATGTTCTTATTTGAATATGGAAGGAAAAAGAGGCTTTTTGAAAATGGAAGACCAGGATTGTGTAGTGTGAGTAGATACAGAATAATAATAGCTACTCTTTCTATTTAGTAATGACTGCCAGTACGAGACAGAATTATTGTATTTCATACGAGGCACCAACAGACGAGAGCTTCTCCGGTGTACTACTGAACAGCGGCTGCTCGCAGCAGGGGAGGGATTTGTACATACCGGGTAGAAACAAGCATTTGCTGGTGTGAGTCAGCCTCCAACCAGCTACCTCAGCCAATCCGCTTCCTAGCTCAGCATCGCTTTCTCTAGGGCGCCTTAGGACAAGAAGCATCTGCAGGCTGTCCCAGGTGAATTCACTCTCTGGTTGTGTTTCCTCCGGGAGTTTGAGGATTTCACACTGGCTCTGGGCATCTCAAGATCAAAAGTGTTTATTGTGTTTTCTTACTAATCTGACTTCATTATGCGATATCTAATTTGGTTCATACAAATCATTACATTTGTTTAATTGATAAACCACAAAGGAAAATTTTATCTAAGCAACAATATTAAAGCAGAACTCACTGATTTCCACTCATTTAAGATTCTTATTGTATGTTTTACTGAAATATCTTTACTGAAATATCGTTATTTTGCTGATTTCAAGATCCTTGAACCATCCTCTGGCTTTTTCGGATATGTTGACAGTATCAGTCTCTGATGTGAATAATGTTATTTTAATTCAAGGGCACACGCTTGTTCTCCTTTCCTACTTGGGAGTGCAGTGTTCCCCACAGGTATGCGTCAGCACTTCTGGTGTTGTTATTGATTGAAGAGATGGAGCTGAATATTTCATGGTGCAGGTAATCAGAGCTCCGGGTTGCAGCCTTTAAATGGCCAATGGTCAAAAAAGGTGCCAGAATGTTTTGCAAAATTTATAAAGTTTATCTTCAAAAAGTGTTATTAAGCACAAACCTTGGTAACCCCAATGATCTCTTCCTAATCAAAAGATGCGTGTTTGTTCTCTGTATTGTTCCTGTCGGACCCCTCGTTACTGCGCTCTCAGTCGAGGAATTTAACATCCACTGAAACCTACAGGCGCAATGCTTAATAACAGCAGTTATGAATAATTAAGTTGTTTTCATCTATCTACATTTCTGCTTGCTTTATGAATTTCTACAGCTTGGAAAAACTACAGTCCAGGGAACAGTAGTGATATTATATCTACTGGTATGATCCTGTGTAGGTCAGTAGGTAAAGACTGGCACTAACACTGCCTGAGTTAGGAGTTTGATTTTCTCTGAGGCCACCTGGAATGAAAATATATGCATGATATGATGCTATACATTTAAAAATGATAATACATTTTATCTTAAGTAACAATTTTGATCCATGTGCCACAGCTGCAGTGATATGAGGCTCATGAAGCGTTGGTGTGAGCACAAAGTCCAAAGTGAAAGACATTTTAGATCTATTTTCTGATCTATATATCATATTTAATATATATTTTCAAAGGCGTGAGAAACCCACATCTAAGTTCGGCTGGCTTGCCTTCAAGTTTTGGGGAATATCCAGTATCTTCTGTAGAGCCAAGAATTGCCCAGCACTTGCACTTCTCCTTACATAGTGATGCAATCAGAGGTAGCCCTGTGCTTATGTTTCAAAATAAAATGCACAGACCGAAAGCAAATGATGGCGGTATGATATTTTGTGGGAGTAAAACATGTGGTGCAAGATATGCCACCACATTTTGGTTAATTTCTGTAAGATGATGCTGTGGTGAAATTGACTACGATGATCCAGGCTTCAAAATGTGAGATAATGTCACTCTGTGTTTTTATAACACTTACTAGACAGCTTTTACACCCATCAGAGTGAGTGTAGACACTTTTACACCAGTTGTGATGTTAACCTTACTCAACCATACTCATCCCTGATATTCTCATGAATATTCTGGGCTGGGATATTGCCAAATACTGCAATACTCAGCTGTATCGATTTTTTTTCACAGCTATAATAAATGTCAGTTTTATTGGGAAATGCACATTTATTTGAACATTAATCCAGCTCACATGCCCGCTCAGGTAAGTAAACTACATGCAGAACCCAGCTAAAATTATTCATTGCACTCTTTGACATCTTCCCCCTCTGCAGATCCCAGCA
>OMLF01050143.1:0-14744 GCA_900302615.1 Holocentrus rufus
TAACAGGTTATGAACTAGGGAACAGAGTGGAGAGATGAAGTGGATGACACACAAATACTCCGCTGGGAATACTGGGACGCTGGGATGTTACATAAACCCTGAATTACCCTGGGTTTATGTTGCTTTACGCTTGCGTCTGTATAACCTTTGGCGTTTGTTTGTGTGTTGCTGTGGCAGTGTGTGTGTGTGTGTGTGTGTGTGTGTGTGTGTGTACACTGAGGGAAGAGTAAATTTCCTTTGCCAGATGAAGCTTGTGTCTGAAACACATTATCGCTCCACTCTAACACGTCGTTGGTATTCCATACGAGTTTCTTCCTCGTGGTCTCGCCCTCCCCCCGCCATCTATCTAGCCTATGTATCTCTCCTCCCGTCTCTCTCTCTCTCTCTCTTTCTCTCTCTCTCTATTTCTCTTGTCTCTCTCCCTTTCCCTTTTGTTCTCCACCACCTTTTATTTGTATCTTTTGCTCTCATCTGCTTTGCTGTATCGTTCTTGTCTCTTTATTTCTCTCCCACCTCTTTCCATCCCTCCCCCTCTCTCTCTCTCCCTCTTTCTCTCTCTCTCCCTCTCTCTCCCAGATGAAATATTCATGCCCATCCATATTGGGAGCATAGCAGCGGCAGCCGAGCCACAGGAGTCGATGCTTTCAAAGACTTCAGGCCTCTGAGCTTGCAGAGAGAAAGAGAGGGAGGGGAGGAAGAGTGAAAACGGGGAGAGGAAGAGAGAGAGAGAGAGAAAGACAGAGAGAGTGGGTGAGAGGGAGGGAGAGATGGAGCGATAAACAGTGAGAGAGGGAGAGGAGGGAGGGATACAGACGAATGGAGAGAGAGAGGGAGAAGGACCATGGATCCCCTCCATCACTTCAAACACCAGCCAACACATGATGAAACGCTCTCTTTGCATCTGACACACACACACCTACATGCTCACACAGAAAGACACATAGAGGAATGGAGAGAGAGAGAGAGAGAGAGAGAGAAAGAGAGAAAGACTGTACAGCCCCTTCAGCACTTAAAACATTGGCCGACACATGATTAAACGCTTCGCTCTCTTTGTATTCCACACTCATGCACACCTAAAACCCCTCACACCCCAGGGTGCTGATAAAGCCACTTAATCAGTTTGTGCATTGGAGCTCCCACACACACACACACACACACACACACACACACCACACAGTAGTGCATGAACTGAACAAAAAACTTTTGCAGCACACGTTTATGTATGCAGACAAGAATAAAAACACATGTGCATACACTTATATTACAGATATATTCTCTATAGGACAAAAAAAATACACATAAGCATGCACACAAACCCAGCACACATACACACACCCACACACAATCACACAGATCAGGTCTTTCCATCGGTCAATCCTCCAGAAGCATCTTCTGCTGGCTCCTCCGCTCCATCCAGCGTGCCACATGTGATCTTGCATTCACTTTGTCTTATTATCCTGAGTTTGCACCTCCACACGGCAGAGTCACCGTCTGCCAGCCTGCCTGCCTGGTGGAGAGAAAGAGAGAGAGAGAGAGAGAGAGAGAGAAAGAGAGAGAGAGCGAGAGAGCACACACTCTCCAATTAAGTGCCAAATTCTGGGTTGTTTCCAGGCAACCTACATTAAGCTGCAACCGCTGCAAGGGAAACGGGGCTTCAAAGCTTTGAAGTATGTGCATTCTCTGTTAGAGTGTGTGCACTGTGCGAGTGTGTGTCTGTGTGTGTGTGTGTGTGTGTGTGTGTGTGTGTGTGTGTGAACAGAGAGTCAGATGCTAAAACAGATGTTAGAGGAGACAAGAAAGAAATTGAGATCAATACGAGCATAAATGTCTTATTATGTTTGATTGTCTGACAGCCGGTAATAAGACGTGAACATAACCTGCTCATGTAGGGTCTATATGTTGAGTCTGCAGCAGCGGCCTGGTGGTGTGGGGAGCGGGCAGACCGGCCTTCAGGCGGAGGATTAAGGCCCAAGCACCCGACCTGTGAAAAGCGCCCTCGAGCAAAAAAAATCCCTACAATCTCCTGGATGCTTCTCTGCAGCCGTCCCTGACCTCCCCGCGGAGGGGGAAACACAATAAGAGAATTTCCTGACAGGATCAATAATTTATCACAGTATATTACATTATAGTGTGTCCTGCGCTGAGCCATTTTGTTCAATGTGAGGTCGTGTTGTGCTTGCACCATGTGTGCCAGTGCGTTTTGCCTCTTAATGCGTAGCTGTCGGTGTGTTCTTGCGCCAAGGCCTTGTTGCAAAACAATAAAAACAAAAACGTGGGATTTGTTCGGACTGCAAATCTGATTTCAAATCCGGTCATCAGGACCGGCTGCCCACACTGTTATTTGCGAGTGATCAGCATGGTTTGTGTGACCGTTGAAATATCCGCATTGGTTGCTGTGGTAACGACGTAGGTGCGCGTGCGCGTGTATGTACGTACGGTAACTGATGCCGTGTTTTTCAAATGCAGAAGGAAAACACAAAGCTGCAGGAAGGGAATGCGCAATTCGCATCTTTGACTTCACGTCATCTATCAAGTCGATCGAGTCGAGGTGCAGAGTTCCATTATCGCAGCGGACGACATCAGCCAAAGAGAAGATTGATTGACACTGACAACTGCGGCCAGAACTTTTTTTTTTCTTGCATTCCCTACCATCATGTGCTGTATTGCAAGTGATATCAAGGACAGTCTGGAAAGTGTTTTGAGTGTCCACACTGGTCAAACTGAGACACGTCTGTTGAAATCCAATTTGAATCGCATTCCAAACCACATAGGAGCATGTCTTATATCTGATTTGCATTTGGTTTTCTGTGTGTCCTTTGGCTGCTCACACTGAATCAAATCAATCTGCCTCTAATCTGGATATGCCAAAAATTAGATTTGGCCTGCCAATCTGAATAAGGCCATGGAAACATAAATACATACATAAATGTGTGCACAGGAAGTCATAAAGATTTGATAAGCAAATCAGATTTGCCTGCTGTTGGAACAAAGCCAAAGTCAAATTCCTGTACATTTATAATACTTATACTTATAATGATAATGCTAATACTACACAAAATACCAATGAACTGATTAAAATGTAACTCTGTAATGCAAAGTTAATCTTCAGAAGCCTTTATTTATGTTTCAAAAATACTGAAAAATCACTGATTTGTGTACATTTTAAAAAATCTTATATTTTCATATTTTTGAATATTGTCATGCATATCTTTTATATTTTTGTATCATTTTTTATTACTTTGATTTTTTTCTTTTTTACTGTATTATGGTTCTTTGTTTTTTTTTGCTTTAATTAATTTATTATTTTTATTTTTTTAAGTTAACTTCATGGTTAAACAGTGCTGATCAGCTGACTGACATTATAGATATGCCTAAATGTTGGACAATATGCCAGAAAATACATATTGCATATTGTACATATTGCGGTAGAACAGACTTAAGATCATTTTTATGTCATCATTAAATAGTTTGTTCAGCAGGCTCCATTGTTTACAATAAGTTGTATAGTATTGGGTGAGCAGAGTGGCACATCGTAGCCAAGCAGATGGTTGTGTGGATAACAAGTTAAGAAGTTTATTGTCAAGCCTCCAGTACATATATCTTTTCTATTTGATGACCAAATTTTAGGATTAGTTGCTACAAATGTTTTCTTTGTTTATGTAAAAAGCAATATCAGCCAGTATTTGCCATTAAAAGTTTTTCACTCCTAAATATTGATATTGCTATCGGCCCTTAAAGTGCAGTCTGAGTTCAGCTTTAACTTCAGTTTTCCAAAAACCATTGAATGTGAAGGACTCTTCCAATTTATAACTCCAGTTTTATCATGATCTGCAGTCATATCAATATTTAAAGCTCCATGGGGCGCTTTGAGGCTGTGATCTCATATTGTAATCCAACAAGTATTTTTTGCGTGTGTGTGTGTGTGTGTCTGTAATCTAATTTGCGTTGATTAACTTGCCATTCCTGTAATCAGAGATGCTGTAATCCCATTCTATTATATGTTGAGCGACACTTCCCAAGCCTGCACACAATACCACAGCTAATTGCCCCAGGTTTAAGAAACATCAGTAATCAGCCTATTCTGCCGGGACCCGCTCCCAACATACATAATACATTCTCTCTCAAAGCAAAGTTGGCTAATTAACCAAAACATATAGCTAGCTAATTAGCAGCAACACCATGTGAGAGAAAGATCTTTCCACCACCAGAGGAAGGAAAATATTGAAAGACGGCGTGAAGGATTTGAAGTCATGGGAGGAGATGAGCGGTTGGTTTTATGAGCAGGCGAGGAGGGAAAGGAAGAGGGGAAGTGTACAAAGAGGAAAAAAAGAAAGAGAGACAGAGAAAGAGATGAATATTTTATTCAATCTGGCCTCCTTTGCTGTGAGTGAATTCTGATGAAACATGGAATATTAATTCATTGCTCTGCATGTGTTTTCTCCGTGCACCTGGCAACCTGTGGGCGCAGCCAACTGTTCTTTAACTCTCCTGCATCTTTCATCGCATCCCGAAGAGAAACTCTGTGCCGCTTCACCTGACACAAAACGGATAACCTCCGTGAATTCACCCAAAAAAAAGAAGAAGAAAAAAAAAGACAGCAAACCTCCTCACGTGCCCTTTTTGCAAACTCAACACCAGAGGCAGGAGAAGTCAACTTGAGAGCGAGAGAGTAAAAAAAAAAAAACTACAAGGGAGACAGAAGCAGCGGGAGGGGAAGTGAGTGTGCAGGGTGGAAGATGAGATGAGACAAGGATTGAAGTGAAGGGATGAGAGATGAAGACAGAGATCTTTCGAGAAAGCAGGGAGTGAGGGAGGAAACAGGAAGAGACCAGAGAGAGGAGAGAATGATGAGGATGCAGAGAGAAGGAAAAAAGAGAGAGAGGGAGAAATAATATTAATGAGAAGGTATAAATTCTACAATTAAAGAGATGGATATTAGGAGAAGAGAGAGGAGAGGCGATGGGGTTGAAGGAGTGCTGCTGTTTAACAGATGTTGCAGGTCCTCAGACTGATGACCGGGACCTGGGACTTGAAGATTAATGAAGTTGAGAAAGAGAGAATCAAAGATAGTAGAGCAGAGAGAGGTTGGAAAGTTGCACCGCAAATGAGAGAGAATTAGAGGCAACGGAGAGTTAGAGAAGTAGAGAGAAAGAAAGAGTGGCGGGAGAGAGAAATGCACAGAAGATGCAAAGCTGGAGAAAGAAAGAGAATGAGAAGGAGAGGGCGCGAGAATAAGAGTGCGCCAAGGACAGTAAAGAGAAAGGAGATGATGGGGGAGGGGGTGTTCAAGACATCGTATGAAAGACAGTCATCTTGTCAGAGCTGTTCCCATGAGATGACACAGGGGGTTTAAAAGTTTATTCCCTCCGCTGTCTTCTACAACAGAGACTCACTCATGAAGCGTAATAGACAGGAGAGAGGGAGGGAGTGAAGGTGAAGTACGGCTTGTCATTTTTCCACATCTCTACATCTATCTTTCATGCTCGCATATCAGAAAAGGAGACATCAGATGTACAGCCTCAATTATTCAGCAAAAGAAAATCTATATACTATGACTTTTTCTTTTCTTTTTTTCCCTTTTAAATAGGAGGAGACAGAGCACTTGGGTGCCATCTTTGAAATGCTACTGCAAGGGTGTAATTTTCACTTGGGACGGCAAGGGCAATCCAGCCCTGAGGGACTCCTTCAAATTTGTTTGTTTCTTGGACCGGCACACTTTGATTAGTCAGCAATCAAGGCCTCAACTTAACATTTGTCTAATCTGGAGAAATACGAAAATGAGTGTCAGATAATTAGCGTTTTTCACAAAGTTTTCAAAAAGTTGCCCATCCACACCAAGATACTGAAAAGGCTTAAACCTCTTTAATAAGCTTGCACAGAACAACATGTATTACTTCGCCCAACATGTTGATTGTTTTGGTTGCAGCCAGGATCACAGGACAATCATAAACTACACATCACAAAACCCTCCAGTTTCCCTGTTCTTGCTGGCTACACGACAATGCAAATCCAGCAAATTTATCTACCTGGGAGATGGTTTTTGAAAAGCTCCATTTTTTTCTCAATTTTGAACAGAAGGACCACAATGCAGATGCAGATTTCTCTGAATTATTGTGGACTTGGCCTGAATCAGACATGCTGGCCCAAGAATTGAACAGATATGTGGAATGTCTGAGGGCCCCTTGTCAATGGACTGAAAATCCCTGTAATACACCAAAGTGAAGATCAGCTTTGTTGTGAGCAATAACAGTATTAACAATAACAGCTGTCTTAAGGTGTGACTAAGATAAAATGTAAGTTTAAAAATGTAACTAACTCTAATAATCTAGCTGGCTGGTTTACTGAGTCATGTGAGGCTGTGTAAAACACACGTTGGTATTGCTATCTTTATTGGGACATTACATTGACTTCCATTCATTCTCTACAACCTTTCCCTCACCTTAACCACAGCCAACTAATGCCTAACCCTGACCCTAATCTTAACCTAATCCTAATTGTAACATTTACTCTACCTTTAACTAATAGGCTACAATTTGTGTTTTTCTTTTGTGTGGACCACCCAAAATGTCCTCACAATGACAAATGTCCTCACAGAGTCTGTACTTTGTCAATAGTTGGTCCTTACAAGTAAGGAAAGACATGCACACACGCACACACAGCTAGGAATGTCTCTTTAAGTGGTAGTTGTCTGTATCTACAGTTCTGACATACATTTTGCCATTTTCATATTTAGGGACACTGTCAAATTGTAAACAACATGGAGTCATACAGTTTTTTGTGAAGGATATTAGTCCAACAGAAAAAGTATTTTTCACTCACCATGTTTGCACACACTGTATCCATAAGCCCAGGAAACATAAAGATTACTACATTCTTTGTTGGGTAGCCCTTATTGTTGCCATGGTAACTGCAAACAGTCATGTCATGTATATAGATTTTTCCAAACGTGCATAAATTAGATTTTTACCTGTGTCAATTCAGCAGTGTCAGGTAAGCTCACAGTTCTCTTGTCTGGGCTGCAGCATTGTTTTCGTTGAGCTCTTGTCCCTTATGATACGATCCATCATAAATATCAATCTGAAACTGTGATTGGCTGATACTGTTTCTTATGTTGAAGGGCATTGAGCATTTCAAGTTTTCTCATTGTAAACTGATGGAGTGCCCTGCCGCCTCGCATTTCAAAAAGTCTCAGGTGCTGCCGAGTTAACGTGAACGTTTATGTGCCATGTTAGCAAACTTAGTTACAACTTAGCTAAGTTAGCTACAACTTAGCTGAATGCCACCTCACTTACTTGTGACAAAGTGTCTTCTGCAAACACAGTAATTATTTAATAGCTGCCAGCAAACTTATGAGACCCTAGCAGCACCACTTTGTTGTTGTGGTTTCTTTTTTTCTTTTATTTTTTCACCCTCTCTCTCTCTTTCTCTCCCTTTTTTGCCTCATTCATCCGACTGAAACCAAACGAATCCCAATCTCATCTCCTCTTGACGACCTCTGTTTGCTCCCCCTGACACAACATCATTTTGAGTTATTTTGCTCTCCAGTCCACTTACGCCGGACTGAAGTCAGCGGTCAGAAGAGAGCTGATGCGTAGTTGTTTACACCACATGAATATGAAGTCTGTGGCCCTTTAATGACCCCTGATTTAATGAAGCTGTCAGCTTTTTAGATTTCATATAGCAACAGAGGCCTGTCCAAAGAGTTTTGCTGCTGAGAAAAACCATTTGGGCCCCTAGTGATTTCATTGGCACAGTGCTGCTTTATCAACGGCTTAATAAACAGCTTTGCATTGATCCAAACAAACTGAAAGATCAATAGTATATCATCAGGCGGTGCGGTGCTGTCTCCTTACTCATGACTGTGGGTCACACAGACACAGGTCACTGCAACCTCAACCTGGCCGTCCTCACACTGCTCTGTTTGAACTGCACGATAACACACACACACACACAAACACACACACACACAAAAATATAATCTTCCTGGGAAAGACCTAGACCAAAAGGGAAAAAAAGTGAGCTAAAAATGTCACCGAACTTTGATGCTCTGTCTCATTAACCCACGTCAGGCAGAGAGAGAGTGAGAGAGATTGAGAGTGAAGGAGAAAGAAAAAGTCCGGAGCGAGAGAAGAGATGTGAGTAATTCTCCCAGCCTGCTGATCCACACAGGGAATTTGGGAGTAGCGAGTCACTCAATAATGTATTGATTTTCTTTCGCGAGCTTTTCAGCAATTGACGCAAATGATTATCCAACTAATGCCAATGAGAGGTTTGTCTCCTGTGTTTGCTGGACAACTAGTGCAGTCTGTCTATCCGACCGTCCACCTGCGTATCTGGCAATCTGCTTTGCCGACCATCTGTATTTTTGGTTCATTTGGCTTTCCTGTCTAAATGATTATTTTTCTGAATGTTTGCTTGCCTGTGTTTGGGTTTGTGTACATGCCTTTATCGCTCTTTGTGTCCACGTCTGCATCCCTGCTGACCTGTCTACTATCCATCTGTGCATCAGGAGCAGCCAGGCAGCATTTCCCTTGACCCACATCTAATGGCTATTCTCTCTCTGTTTATGAATTTCAATGATCTCTTTGTCTCTCTGTATGAGCTTGACTGCCTGTGCCTGGGTGTGAGTGGCCTTGTGGGGAGCAAGATATTGTCTGGGTGGTGGACAAAATAACAGAAACATATAACAATATATGAATATCAAGTAGCTAATACGGAGTAAGGCCACTTTTTCCCTCAGAATAGGGTGACCAGATTTTCAAAACCTCAAAACAGGAGACTATATTATTCCATGTAGCCAATGTGTACGTGCACATTCATGGCCATGTGTGCATGTAATGCTGTACCATGCACCACTTAGCTCATATGAATGTATGGATCAATGCTACATTTTACTAATACATTGTGTCACTGTGTCCCGCTTTTTTTCTTTTGGCTTAATTTAAAATACAGCCTACATTTACATTGTAGATTCTTATATTGATAATTAGGGTTGTAATTGTCCATTTTTTTTGGTCTGACAAACCATACGCTCATCCTTCCTTCCTTCTTCTTCTTGAGTTTACCGGCAGACCTGCAACCTCGTCATGGGGATTGTTGTTATGACAACCAGACCAGCCAGTGCTGATTGACAGCTCTGCCAACTAATTAGCTAACTGTTACAGAGCCAGATGTTGATTTTCTTCGATGTGACTGGTTGGTCGATGTGTGGATAACGCTGTTTTGCTGGGCTTTTGTTTTTTACTTCTTGTTTCAAGGAGACAATCTGCTCAAACCGGACATATCTGTGTTTTTCCAAATTTTCTATGCTAATTTATATGCTAAGTTATGCATATATGCTAAGTCACCATACCTCAGGACAGCTTTGCTCTTCATTGGATTGCTGCCATATAACTCCTAAACTGTGTGTGCAGTGCGATACTAGACTTCTCATTAAGAAGGAAAGCCTCCAGTTTACTGAAGGATGAACAGAGTTGAAAGTCCTCTTCACTCTTTCCATCCCAAAGCATCCCACAAAGTGCCAGTGATGTTTGACTGCATCCTGGTGGTCAGGGAAACACACTTGAATTTGCTCAGCCGCATTTATGAGCGAATCATCATCTTGGAGTGTGATCAAACTGCTAACTGGCATTCATCTTAAGTGTGATTGAGGTACCTCACAGTTCTTTTTCATGTGATGTTTTTTTTTGGCCACCCCCTGTAGGTGTGTGTGAATGTGGAATGCAAACAGAAGAGAATGTTTCATCATGGTGTTTGAAGTGCTGGAGCGGCTCCACGTTGTGTTTGAAATTTAAATCTCTTTCTCTTTCTCTTCCTGTCTACCCTTACGAAAAAGTTACATGTGAAATTACATGTGAAATAAACCACATGTGAAATATATTTCACATGTTCAAAAACTACATGTGAAATATATTTCACATTTGAAGTAAACCACGTGTTCCAAAACCACATGTGATCTGTCCTACATGTGAATTAAATCACGTGTTCCAAAACCACATGGTTTATTTCACATGTGAAATATATTTCCCATGTAGTTTTGGAACACATGGTTTTGGAACACATGTGGTCTGATTCACATGTGAAACAGACCGCGTGGTTTTGCTGGAGCGGCTCCACGTTGTGTTCGAAATTTAAATCTCTTTCTATTTCTCTACCTATCCATCTGTCCATCTTTCTCCCAGCATGCGGAGACAGAGCCTGGGTCGTTCCACGCGCTCTGTGTGCCTGGTTCTGGCGTGCCTGTCCCTCGCTCTCCACCTCCTTCTGGCATTTTTCTGCCTCTCCGTCCTGCAGACAGCCTGCGTCCTTCCACCATCCTCCTCCTCCTCCTCCTCACCCTCATCGTTCTCCATCCCCGGGACGGATGCCCAACACCGGCAGTCAGTCTCCCACTCCTCCTCTTCTTCGTCTGCCATCTCCTCGCACAAACTGCCCACAAGTCCCCAAAACGGAGAGCATCACAAAGAGGATGCCAAGGTGCAACACCATAAAGGGAAAGCCTCAGCCAATGACGTCACTGAGAGGGAAAAGGAACTGACTGGAGCCAAGATGGCTGCCAAAGTGCTTCAAAAGGTCAAAGGCCGCTCCAAGCTGGAGGCTCTGTTCAGTCATCCGCTGTACAACCTGCCACGCCCTGAGCTGCAGGAAGATGATTGGCTGTTGAGGGTGAAGGCAAATGAAGATGGCAGGCATGTAGAAAGTGAGGAGGAGGAGACAGAAGAGAAAGAGAGTGAAGACGGCACCACTAATGATAGCGAATGGTGAGTGAAGTTGGAAAGGAAGAGAGAATATAGATCAGTCAGTCTATCAAGTAAAGAGAAGCTCATGCCAGGACTCCTTTTTAGATCATCAAAGTTACTCACTCTGATTTCAAGTTGCTGTTTTGAGTTTGAAGCGTTTATGTTTTTCATGTCCCATTCACTTGAATGAAGCCGATGAAAACAGCTTGAAAAACTACTTCTCACACATCAGTGAATCTATTCAAGTATATGCCCTCCTTTTAGGGTTTTTGATGGATTTGGGTCCTCATTTTTAGAGCAAACCGGGTGCCAGAAAGTGTCATCGTTGTTTACAAACCTTACTTCCTGTTTGGGAGACGGGGTTAAACACAAATTTTTATGCAAACCAAGAATAGCAATGCAAAACGAACACAGACCCAAGACTGCTTTGATGTCTAAATAGCAGGCGATGGAGCTCAAAGTTCGCAAATGCGCTAAAAGTAACTTTCCAGGCTGTTTTCATTGGCTTAATTCAAATGCATGCAGTGTGAAAAACGCAAATGCCACAGACACCTCACATCTTGGGGAGGATCTTTGTGTTTGCCTGTCAGGTTCAGTTTGATCATTGCCTCATGGCTGGTTCTGCCTGTTCCTCACCGCCACCTCCTCTCACAAAGGCAGAGTGCCAGTCAGGAGGACGGCTATGACAAAGCTCCGTGGACGAGCGACGCCGAGAGCCACCCTCCCTGGCTGCGGTTCCACCTGGCGATCTCTCGCTGGGAGCTGTATGACAGGACGGATCCCAATGTGGCCCAGCTTACCCGCTATCTGGCAACGCAGCGCATCCTCAATGTCGGTGAGTCGGGGAGAAGGGCAAGGCCAGGAGGTGAGAATAGAGAGGGGAGGAGGGAGAGGTGTCAGGAAGAAAGGAGATGCAGAGTGCGGAAAGAAGAGGATTAACAGGGATTTAATTTTTGCCTTCTTCTCTCTTTCTGTTCCTAAAAATATATGAACTAAAGTATCACCCAAGCAGAATCAGTACTTTACTCTCTAGTTGCATCTCACTTGGACCTTTGTTATAAGGTGGAAAATGCATTACAGTGCACGGTTCCAGTTGCAGAAATTACCCAGGTATCCCGGTGGCTTATTTGGCTGGGATGCATACCATGGAGCCATAATGGCCCGGGTTCAAATCTGGCCAGGGGCCTTTGTCTCACATCACCCCTCTTTTTCTCTAACAGTTACAGTTTCTCTCAACTGTACTGTCCAATAAAGCATATATGCCATAAAAAAATTGTAATAAAAAAAGGTCAGACAAGTGAGGTTAAAAATAAAATCTGTAAGGTTTTTTAATCAGCATATCGCTATCCATATGAGAGTATGGTAAAGCTCTAAAATGGGCACATCCACTGTGACTGAGGACTCGCTCCATATTCTGCTGTTCAGAAATGTCAAAAGTATCAATCAGCTTGTCAAGTCGCACCTGTCCTGGTTGACAGCGCCAATAAAGTCTGTTCAAAACAGAGCCATTAATTATGCTGTGCTCACCCCACATGGGAAGGAAGGTAGAGGTCAGACAGACTCCCATCAATACGATTTGCAAGTGCTGACGTCAGTTGTAAAGTAAAATAAGTGCACAGGAAAGTAAAGTAGGCTAATGCTGCAATTCTTCATGTCTGTGTCAAAAGACAACGCTAATAAACCATTACTTTAATGAAATATGCCCAGTTTTATGACAGGCTTGAAGGTATGCATGATGAAAGTAGCACTGAATTTGGATTTATTTATGTTTACCAGTCACCATTTTTGAGATAGTTCCACGTTACTTACCTCCTATAGTCTCTTATTGGAGCTTTCAGAGAAACACAAGATTCCTGGATGTGATTATGAGTTGGATGTTGAGGTGAACGCCATTTAGTCAGAAGATGGTACATGCAGTAAATACCATATAACATAAATGCAACATGTACTGTACATCAGATTAAAGGAATACTGCAATGTTTTGGGCAAAATACCCTTATTGCTTACTTACTCACTTACAGTGGGTTCACACAGGACGCAGAAACACCGGGATGTGCAGCCAGTTTCCTTTCGGTGCCCATGTTAACAGATTAGACCGTTCAGACTGGATGCAGAGCTCTGTAGCCGGCTCGCGATATGCAGCAATAGTTTTGCTGTCTGGTCTATTTTCTTTGCGCTCCGTGAGCGAATTTCTTAAAAAGACACATTGAGAATACACTAGAAATGATCAAATCTGCATCCCACACCTACCAACCCTTTTGATTTCCCCCTCTCTCCCCGTGTTGTCCTGGAGTTTCAATTCCCCTGATTTTTTCCCACAGATAGATGACATTTAAATACAACACATTAGTCAGTTGTGTTGGGAAGGGAGAGAGAGAGAGAGAGGGAGGAAGAGAGAGAGGGAGGGAGAGAGCGGATTCTCTTGTGGACTGGAGTGGAGAGCTACGCTCCTGGTGTGAATATAAAGATTCTCGCTTTGCATCACTTCTGTGTCTGGTGAGAACAAAGGGTTACCCAGAGTGAGACAAGACGTTCGATACCATTTTCACCTCTGTATGTCCACTGGTTTAGTTCCTATGGGTAGCATTTTGTGTTAGCTTAGCATAAGACTTGAAGTCTACAGGAGTCATTAGCCGAGCTCTGTCAAAGTGAAAAATTAAACTTTCGAGCAACTCCAAAGCTGTCTTATTTACACAATGTGTCATGAAATACACGTTGGATTAAAAAAAACAAAACAACATATATATTCACTAACTCTAACCACTGTTCGGTGAACAGTGTTCCTGCCATCGAACTCCTCCTAAAATGACTCATCCAAGACATGTATTTCATTACCGTGTAGCACACATGATACACTGTGTAAAAAAAGGGTGTTTTGCCCAAAACATTGGAGTGTTCCTTTAATCAACCACAGATGCTCCAGTTGCAATCTCAGACGCAGACAGATTAGCTAGTGCTACACAGAAAATAATCCTTAGACAACTTGAGTGAAATACACAATTCCAGCAGCGTGCACCTGATGTGCTGATGTGACACTTCTCTCATGTCAACATATTTATACCATCCCACGCTCTTTTACTTTCACCAGATAATATATTCGCATTGCCTGGCCAGTTAATGACATTTTCACTCTGCTAGGCGCAGTTCACCGCCGTGGAGCAGCAACGCGCCGCGAGTAACGGTTTCCTGCTTTACGTTTTGCTTGAGCGAGCGGAAGGCAGCCAAGGGAAGAATCGGGGAAAGCGGTTTCCACAAGGCAGCGCGCACCGGGTTCTAAAGTTGGTTCGCTCTGCTGTCTTCTTCAAGAGAGACTTTTGACCCAGCACCGCCACTTAAGAAGCGATGATAGACAGGATGGCAGGAGGCCTTTTGCATATAAATTACTAATGTTCACTTATACCGATATTGTATTAGAAATGGAGCATGTCCAATAACTGTGACAAGTAAAAAAATCCTATATTTTACAAGAAATGAGATTTTACAGTCACATGAGACAGTCTGTTCATCTATCTATCTATCTATCTATCTATCTCATCTTTTTAGTAGTCCTAGTAGAGTCAGTGTCTCTACTCTTGGTATGAGAATTCAAATTCCTCTATGCCTTTTCAGTCAAAGTCAGACTCATGCTGCTTTCTCATTCAAGTCTAATCCCTCTATACAAACTAGTCTATGGGTGAGCCACAGGCAACAGAGTATTCACTGAGAGAAAACGCCTGCGCCACAGTTTACATTCAGAACACTGAAGCTACTGGGAGGCTTATGTTTCAACTCGGCCCTCAAGGGGAAGTCTACCACACTCGCACATACACACACACACACATATCATACAGGCAGGAAGGCATTTACAGTGACATCATACACACATTTAAACACCCCCGCAGAGACACGATGACACATGCTCCGTTGAGACGGCTGGCATTACGGGGGATGAAAGGACTAACCCAGGAGGCTTCAGCACACTGTTTGATGACCCCCAAATCCCCTCTGTCGCAAAGAGTCTGAAGA